>VYZV01019995.1:57187-214685 GCA_013401275.1 Pandion haliaetus
CGGCGGTGGAAAATACGGCCCGCCCCGTCCGCGTTCGTGCAAGCGGAGGCGAAGCTGTGGAAGCCCCACCCGGGTTTCCTCACGCCCCTGTGGCGGAGGGGCCCCACGGGGCCTCCTGACCCTAAGGGCTGTCCGGGGGTGCTTCACCTGCGACACCCCCAGCTCGGAGCCAGGCCCCTGAAATTTCCCCCGCACCCGTTTCCTCCACCGGGAAAAGCTACGCATGGCCGAGGTGCGTGTGAATCCAAATCCCAACCCTCCCTGGCACCCCACGCTCACCTGTACAGCATCACCTGAGGGTAACTGAGGGGGCCTCCCCCCTTTATCAACGGGTGGGTGCACCTGCTGCAAATTTAGAGTAAAACCGCCATTGTGGCGTGAAGTATTTCAGTAGCAAATTGAGGCTCATGAGAGAATCACGCTCGCTACTGTGTTCCCCAGTCCCCAGGCCGCCTAGCAGTGTCGTCCATGTTGTGAAGGAGGGAACAGTTGCTCCCCGTGGTAGAAGCTGATTCAAGATTTTGGGATGTAAGGCTGTACTACATACGGTTACATACGGTTTTGTGCAAGGGGGGGGGGAATTTAAATTGAGAGATTATAATCAACTTGGTGGTGTAGAACTTCTCAGGTTTTGTGAAATAACTGTTACAGACAAACGGGTTTAATTATCATGCCACAAGTCTAGGTTAACTGGGATATGAACCCAATGGCAAGATAGGCACTGTGTAGCCTTAGTTTCTCTCTTCATTTTTACAGAGCAAAGAAGTTTGAAACTATTGAAGATTTTCTCCTTTGCATAAAAGAGCCAGTCTGTCACAAGCAGCCCTCCTCCATGAAAGTTTAGCTGAAGGTGAAAAGGTAAACTGTGGAGAGGAAATTGAGAGATGCCACTATAGAGTAATAAATCTGAGCAGTTCTGCTGCACGCTGGAGTCACATGCTAGAAAAGCAGGCATGATTTGCTGGGTGCAAGCCTCAAACTGTGTGTGACCAAGAGTAAAGCTCCTTGAAATAAGAATAGACAGAAAAAGCTGCATTAAGGTGTTTAAAGACTTTTCATCCATCCCACACTCCACAAATCATGAACTAGGTCAACTTCTCTTTTTTTTTTTTTTTTTTATTTCACCTTTTCTTTAAATGGATATGATCTCTGTGGACAAACTAGACCAGTTCTGGTGAACTCTGTCTTCTTGTTTATGTAAGACACTAAAATTACTCTAAAATATCTGCTTTTGACCTCTAATGTGGCAGCTGATAAATTCATGAAGTTTCACATTTCTTTGATGGCTGCTTTTTTCCTTCCCTTTGAAGATAGCGACTCTTTAGAGTTGGTAAAGCTCTGCTAATGCCTCAGGGAACTGAAATAGAACCATAGCTTGTTTTATAACCTTAAAGTAGGTAGGAGCAGAACTGTCTTACACTTCTGCTGTAAGATAAACCTACTTTCATCAGTCTAACAGCGCTGAGAAGCAGGGTGAGATGTATTCTGAGAACAGAACAGTGTTGAAATTAAGTTTTCCGTGGTAGTATGGCTACCTGTCACTATTGTTTTTTAACTTCGGTGCAAAGTCTGTAAGTGCCGTGGTTGCCCTGCTTCCAGATTCCTTCTGCTGCCTGCTTAGAGCTCACTGCAAGGTGGGTTGCGCTTCAAATGCTGTGTAGCCAGACAGTCTTAGCCAGACACCCTGGGTGGGATTCAAGGTGTGTACGGGAGGTACCGTGCTATCAGTAAGCCCTCTAGCTTCTCTTTGTAGTGGAAATGAGACACTTCTAGGATACAGTTAATCTCACCCGAAGGTAAACCTCTAAAATAAGTCATCCGAATCATGGTCTAGAAGTGCTTGTTTCTCAGTTGGCTGTGAAGGGAGTCGATGCTGAAAATATCAGCAGTTAAGTGAGACACATCTCACTGGGCGTTACAGGTTTGTGCCAACCAAGTGCTGCTAGCGAGCAGATGCCCTGCTGAGTCCTGGCTGGAGAGAGACACAGCAGCTGCTTTATTTAACAGGCACAGCAGCACTACATAGCTCCTGTCTGCAAGCTGCTAATGCTCTTAGCCAGCCCATCCTCTCAATCTCGTTTGCACAGGAATAAGCTTTAGTTTAATGTAATACCTTTTTGCTTTAGATGTTTAGACTAGAATAACTGTAGCTGGAAAATTCCCATTAGAGGACCAAGAGAATTTTTATGGAGGTGGCATGATAAATTACACGTCTAGAGAAGACTCTATGAATATTTCTACAACGAGACACACAGATTTTGAAAATTAAGCATTTAGGCAATAAAATGTGTCTAATCTTCTGTTTATTGCTGTTGAAAGCCACTAGGTGGAACCTAAGTACTGCATGAGAGGATTAGGAAACTTTGTTTAACAGACTTCAAATACTGAAAACAGTGGTTTGTTTTTTTTTTTACCTCACAGGTTTTTTTTAAAAAATCTATAGGACAACTTACCTTTAGAGATGTGCCAAACATGTAAAGATCCACATTTATATATACTCTGTAAAATTTCTGCTGATTTGCGGTAAGATTAAACTTGTGTTGTATGTCACCCTTGCTAAAAATCAGGGCTTTCTGAAGCATGCATTCTTTTCATCTGGGCCAGTGAATTAATGCTGATAAAAGTGCAGGGCTAATAGCAGCTGTTGAGTAAAGGCCCTATGAATGCAAGCAGGCAGGCCCTTTGCAAACTGGCTTGCTGATGTAACACATTTGGCTTTTTTTTTTTTATATATAGAAGAGTTTTGTAAGACAGACACTCCTAAGGTGGGGAGGAATGTTGAAAGTTATTGGGAGCAGCATGCACAAAAGTTTCCCCTTCCTGAGGAAAGCTGTTAAGAAGGAGCAGGATTTGAAATACATATCCTAGACCTTTTCTACACCAAGGACAGGCATCAAGCTAGAAAGTAGAGTGGCTAATGTAAGAATAGATGTAGTTTCGCCCTCAGTCTGGACCAAGGCTGTTATTAAAAAAATGCTTGTTCTGGTTGGCTTCCTGACTGTCCTTAACAGCCCCACTGAACAAATATGTGTTTAACTGTGTGTAAAGCTGGTGTCAGTCCGGAGATGTCAGCCATATTGCTGTAAATTTACATCTGTCTTCTCGTTAAGAGCAGTGAGCTAATCTCATCCATATGATCTTATTGCTACGTCTTGCATTCAATGCTAACAGAAGTGAACCAAAGGAATGACTCTTCAGACAGCTGGTTCATGAATTATCCCTAGAAATTCTCTTATACTATAGTATTCTCTTTTTCTAAATTCCTTTGCCTGGCTTGCCATCCAGTTCCCTGCTGAATTCAATTTTACTGGTGTTTTGCAGGATTCAGTTATTTGTTGTACAAACCAGCTACTGGTTTTGGGCTGTGGTGGTATGAAATAAATAGCAGTGACAGTTTTCTCTGCTGACGTGGCGTGTCTCCTAACAGGTTGTTGTGGCTTGCCTACCTTTGTCCTCTTCATATCTGATTTTCTGTGTCCTGGGGGCAGCCTAGGGCACCTGAGATTATCTCAGCAGCAGTACAGGTCAGCAAAACTGGCATGCTTGGCTTTCCTTGTCAACCTCTGTGAGAAAGGACTTGCAGCACAGCTCTAGTCTTTTTATGAAATGGGATGTTCTGGGGGTTCAGTACTGTTGGTTTTCTTTCTTAAAGAAACTCTGTAGTAACCTAAAGGTGTCTGAGTTTAATGTATTTGTTTTAATTGACAAGTGCTGATGGATTACTTTGTCTTGTATAGATGCAAGGGTTTTTTTTGAGTGAAATTTTAAAAGCAGGGGAAGAGTTCCTGCTGAGTTTGGCTGTTGGAGCTGGTCCTTGGGGTATTTTAGGCATTGAAGGATCTCAACGTGTGGTTGAGGCCTGCCTTCTCTGCATGCGAAGCTTTAAGTCCTATTTGATTGAGATATGCCTGAGGAAATGTCCTGTTGTTCTGCAGTTTTGACCCAATCAATCCTTTTAAAAACCAATGTTCTTCAAATTACACAGGAATGATCCACTTGTCCTTGAACCACTGGATACAAGACACGAGCTAGAACTAGATAAAAATCATCAAAATTAACATCCTATGATTTTTCCACTATCAGTTGCTTTGTGTAACAGAGGCTAGATAAGGTGCTGCAAAGGCTGTTTCCAGATTTGAGCTTGTGCGCTGCTTGCATCCCTACTCCATCCTAGCATGAGAAACTGATGGGCACCCTTCCCCTTCTCTGATATTCTGCTTTCCATAGGAAAGAAGTTCAAACATGCAAGATATACGGTGACCTTTCAAAATTACTTCAGTAGTCTCAATACTCTTCTTCTGGACAAACACCCAGTATCACATGCAAAAAAAACATTCCTGCCTTTTTAACAGCGTTTTGTGCAGCTCTGAAGAGGAGTCGAGGACTAGTGTGTCTATGAAAATTCAGGTTTTTTTTTTTCTTCTTTTCTTCAGAAAGGTGACATAGCGCACAAGGAAAATATAAAGACAATCATATTCCATGCATCTCTATTTGCTCGTAGGCGGCTTATGTTATAGGCTTTGTGGTGCTCATCACTCATATTCGAGCATCAGTACTTTTCCGTGGAGCAGCCATCACTATTGTCAAGTCATATTCTAGAGTAACAGTTCTGTCTCTGCCTCATCGTGCTCTCCTGTTGTGAAACATGATACAGTTACTTTTTTTTTCTTGAATCTAACATGCATCTTACACACTTTTATTAATGTGGGAGATCCAAGCAGAAGAGATGTTGTCTTCAAATGCTTTATGATTTTCTCTCTGAAACAAGAAAGGAGTAATCTAATTTTGTTTGTTTCAGAGTTACTTCACCGATCCAGATCAGATTTGAAGCTATTTGGTATACTAAAATGTTTCCAGTTGTGATAAGGTAGCTGGTGATCCTTAGCATCTTTGAAAAATCAAGATGTTACCTGCTCCAGGCTAACCTGGCTAAAAGTGAAATATGTTTTCGTGACAGTTACGTAGTTTGAGAAAGAGCTAGAATGTTTCTTTTTTTCCTGCCCTGGATTAAGAAGAAGTTATGTCTATTTATGTTACTATCAAAAAGATCTCCTTGTCAAACATTTAGGAGGCCTGCATCTTAGCTGGAGGACATAGTGTTCTTCAGAGTGTGGTAAAAGGCTTGACCATGCCTGGCCTTTGCCTTGAAGACGGAGACACTCCTGGAACATAGCTGGTGAGGGACAGAGATCACCCAGTGTTTCACCTCTCTGGGAGAGCATGAGGGCTTCCTCTCCTGCAGGCACCAGAGGGACTTGTGTCTGCCAGCAGGTGGGTGAATAAAGTGCTGTAACACGTGTCTCACCATGCTCTGACCAGTGAAGCTGCGTGCTGTGTCCTCTGGCTGGGTGTGCTTTTCACCCCCTGAACCATGTTGAACCTACCCAGAGCTCCCTGCAGATGAGGCATGGCTGCACGGTGCCCCTCAGCCCTGGTCCGCGTGTCGGCTATGCCAGCTGCCCAAAAGAGACAGCACATTGAAAACTGTGTGCTGCCGTCGCCCAGCTTCTTGTCCTCACCTGTCCCCTGTAGAAGTCCACAAGGTGGGAAATAGCTGGCCCATAGCTGTGCGTGTGCTGGTTGGTCTGTCACTAAACATGTATGTTTGTGTCTGTGTGCACGTGTGTATGTTTGTGCTGCCAAGCGGAGTGTAGAGCGGGTGCATTCTCCTTCTCTAGAGACAGTAACCTGAAGGCCTCTGCTCAGTTGTTGGCTTCCAAAAAGTGCAGGAATGTAAGACCATCTTTGAGGCTGTTAGAACTCTCAAATTTGGCTGAAACCAGTTAGCAGATTTGAAAGTTACTTGGGAGTGGGGTTGGCAATGAGTGTGGTTACATGAACCCTTTTCCAAGGAAAACCAATCAAAAAATGTACTGATCACATTTTCCAAGCAAGCTTTTAAAATTCTTTGGAAAACAGACAATTCAGGAATGAGTGTGAGGCAGAGGAACCAGGAGATCCAGAGTCCCTATCCTTACTCCGATATGGACTCTGCTACTGAACCCTGTGCCCTGTTTCCATAGCCATCCAGGACTTCCCTCCCAGCCTCCCAAAGGGATGGCAGATATATTTGTTTGTAGCATGCTCTATAAATGCAAAGTCTTATTATTATCAGTGTAAAAATAGACTCAGAAGATTTCAAGTGGGCTGTAATGGAATAAAAATGTAGCAACAGGATGGTTGAAAACTCCCTGCCTCTGGAAAAAAAAAACCCCACCACATTCATTTTTCTGTTGCTGTTTTTAGACGCAGGGAACAAAGCTGCTTAACAGGCATCGGAATCCTTGTTTTAAATAAACTTTTTGTGATGGTTTCTTCCAAGAAGCTGTAAAACTATAGGTACTAAGTTCCTTTTGCAACTCAGTGGGAGGTAGGGAAATGGGAAAGTGTCCCAGTGTGATCAGCACTGCTGTAGATGGGAGGCTGTTGTCTCAGCCATGGCCTGTTTGCAAGGATTTGAATATTTGGCTCAACTGAGGATGCAGCTACCCAAGCAAGGCACAAATGTGTGGGTCTGCTCTGGGTTTCAATTACTGGGACAGGCAAAAGAAAAGACCTGCCACAACTATTGGGCGCCTTCAAGTGCTCACATTCCCTTTCCTGTGAAACACATCTGAGTCCCAAAGGCAGACAGTCTCTGTGCTAATCAAGGAATAAATTGTTCTTTGTTCTGGAGCTCTCAAGGTAGATGGAGGAAAGATTCATGTATAATAAATAATACATAAACTGTGAAAAGCCAACTGTTGCTTAAGTGCTGGACATGATAACTGGAGCTAAGTGATTTTTTTTTTTTTTTTTTCCTCCTGGGAAAAGTAAATGAACTGAAAATACAGTTTTGTTCCCAGCTCTTTTTCTGATTTTTGCCATATGTTTGCTGCTAGAGACAATGGTTTGTCAGTTAGAATCACAACAGTGGCTGTGTGTTATTCTTCTGTGCAGTTCGTTCAGCATATCCTGCCCCCGTTTCCTCGTGTGCCTAGGGAGAGTCGTGCTCCGAGCTCCAGGCATTTGGAGGCCTGTCCTCGCCACTCTGGGATGGGCAGCCGGGACATTTCTGCTGAAGCAGAAACGTGCTCTGGAGGAGTGACCAGGACCAGGTGTTTCAGCCCCCAGGTAGGGTCCATGGCCCCTGGACACCAAATGAGAATAGGAATTTACTGATTCCCTTCTCTGTTCCTAGGGTTGGGCTGGATGGACATAACTTGCACAGTCCTGCTTACATACAGGCTTAGCAGTTGTTCTGTGGATGAGGTGTGTGGCTCAGCAGCATAGCTTTTTTTTCTCCCAGGATGATACATTCATCTTCCCAGTTACTGGACTGGACCAACATATGGCACAGAACAAACTGAAATGAAAAAACATTGGATGGATGGCTTCTGTATACTTGCCCACTTGTGAATTTGTATCATACTGAAACCCTTCTCTGTAATTCGGTCCCTTGGTTCCCGTTGCTGGTCGAGGTTTTGAACGTGGATTGCACAGGTGGCTGTAGTACTATGTACTCTGGTTTTGTTGTCTTCAGCTGCCAAACTGCTGAGGGTCTTGTGTACGCTCTGACCAAGTTACGGATATCTACAGTTTGAGGTGAACAAAAATAGCAACTAGTATGTAGGTATGCTGCAGCCTCACTGCATAAAATCTAACAGCGGCTTTGTTTTAGGATAGTAAACCAGCTGAGTATCCTTTCCTCAGATCTGGTTTCTATTAGAAATGAACCAGAAAAGAATCTGAGAAGTGACTGGTCCTGCATGCTGGGAAGCTGCAATTCTGCTCCTAGCCTTACGCTGGTAACTGGTAGAAACCCCTCCTCCCAAAGCTGCTGCTGTAAAGCTTTCCTGAACCACATTTTGGAAAGGTTTGAAGGCCAGCTTTTGAGTGATCAGCTCCTCTTCTGACACCATTTCCATAAGCCTGCCCACTGAGCATGGAAAAATCTCACCTCCAGCTTTTAGGCAGGTGCTACTGTTTCAGAGTATGCTTTTGCTGACAAAGTATTGCCAGGTTTTCAAAGTGGTAAGTAATTGGCTGTTTCCAAGTCCCTTCTTTGCTTCTGAAGGACCAAACTGTCTGCAGACCCTTGAACCTCTCTGCTTTTGAGTAAGCTTGGACCCACAGTTCAGCTTTGTGATTTGTTATTTGTCTCTTTTGCCATTTTTCCTGCTTTCAATTGGGGTGGAAATACTGAGAATACAGCCTTCTTCAGGTACTATCTGCTTTCTTTCTTTCCCAAACACAACACATCATGCAGAGCTGAAAATGAATGGGAAGAGGATGAATGAAAATATTTTGAATTTTGAGGATTTGGATTAAGCTTTGTGTAAAGCTTTTGGTTTAAGACTTGTCTCTCTTAAATTAGCTCATTCCTGTAATAGTGCAGATATATCTACCACTGAGGTCCTGGCTAGCTAATGAAGGCTAACGCAGGTGATACCGTGTCCTTCAGACACTGGCATCCAATCTGCACTCTAATGGCTTTGACAAATCCCCTCAAGCAGACTCTGTGTCAAGCTGACTCTGTGATCAAATGTGCCCAAAAGCTTTAAAAGCACCACTGAGAATGTCAAACGGGACTGATGAGGTTAGATTGCATCTGCATGAGGGGATAAATAGTTCTTGAGTGTAATTCACAAATCAGAACATTAGACTATTGTAATCAAACTCCAAGTGTGCCTCTCTGTAGGGCATAAATATCAGCAGCTGCTCTTCATACATGACAGATTTCTTTCAAAGCTTATACATGCCTATTAATTCTTATCCTGGCCAAAACTTATTTGAAGGATGCCTCAATCTGCCATAGGGTAGAGAAGATTTCTTAGGCATCTTAATTCATTTAGGTAACTGATGTATTAATGCTTTTAGTGTGTTGGGAAATGCTTGTCCCAATTTACTTTGCTATTATGCAAGTAAAGTGACTCCTTTGTAATCTCCAGCCAGGCCTGGTTAAAGCGCAATGGATTTATAAAGCTCACGATTTCTGCAATGTGGAGTGGAACTGATTCAGCTGCTGTGGAAAGACTGGGTCAATATTTCTGTGTGGTCAGAAGTAGGAAGTGATCAGGGACAGGATGCAGAGGCACTTCTGCTGAATAAATAGTATTCAAATCAGTCTACAAGTTATATTGGTAAATGCAGGACTTGAATGTCCAGTGGGATTGAAAGGAGGTGATGAGTTTGTATATATGAATCTGAGCCTGTTTAGATCTCAGATCAGCAAAATATTTAAGTGGTGTCACTTTCAATGGTATTCAGAAGTGTGCTGAAATGTCTGGCTTGTACCAGTCCATAGTCCTTTTCTGTGCTTTGTAGTATGTCTTCATTTGAGAGGTGTAATGTCTTGCTGCTCTTCAGGAAGCCTCGTTTGTTGTTGTACTGGTTGTTTTTTTTAAATCTCCACAGTAATTCCCATTGAGAATGAGGAGAGGAACGTGCAGTTCGCTGAAATATAGGCTGTAAAGCAGAGTTGGGTCATCTGCTGTGACCCAGAGCATAAAATCCAGTGTGTTAAGACCACATTCCTTATCAGCAGGGCAATTCAAGTATAGGTTATATGGAATATCTTTTGCCTGGTATTTGTTAGGTCTTACAGTGGCCTTATACTTTCTGGGCTATCAAACATGTCTTACCTTACAAAGTAGAGAATAAATTAGCAGTTTGTTTATGAAATGTTCTTAGTTTTCCAGTTAAGACATTATTAGATTGTGGGATTGTGTTGTAGGTACGTTTGAGGCAATCTTGTTTTTTCCGCTAGCATTTCCTCTGCACGGTGGAAAAACTCTCTATCAGTGTTCCAGAAAAATTGTGAAAAGAAAGGATGAGATGTGTCTTACCTACAGAGGACCCAGCTCTGGTGACCTTTCTGCCAGTGTAACCCTAGGCAAAAACTTACTGAAAATTACACTTACCTTTTGCTTAATTGGCTGCTTTTCTGGTGGAAGCAATTCTGGCAGTGGGATAAATCTGGCTAGTGGTGGACTGTTGTTTTCCTGTTAAAAAAATATTAATTAACTTTTCTTTTAGTTCTACAGTTGAAGCAGAATTGCTTCAAGGTTGAATGCACTAGGGCCCATTAATAGGGTACAAGAGATTACGGTTGGGAAATTTCTCTTTCAAACAGTTCTGGAAAAAAAATAGTCACACTTTCAAGTAAATAAAACTTGATTGGTTCCTATTTATGGTAAGTAAATACGTACTATATGAAGGAAACCACTAAAAAGAGAAATGCTTTTAAAGACTGACTCAGCTATTGTGTTTTTATAGGACAAGTGAATGAAACTTGTTTGGATTCTTACCAGAACAAATATATACACTTTTAAAGTCCTCTGGAGAACAGAAAAAGAATCAGCAGTGATGCAGAAGCACTAGTTTAACTTCCAGTCTGCCAGATACTTTTGCATTAGTGTGGAGTGCACATGGTCAGTCCTAAACCATCCTTATGCCACACGTACATGTTTTATCATTTAGAGTCCTTGAACATGTCTATGAAGCAAGTATGGAGAGACCCAAGTTTTTCTTAGTGTACTAAGCTGAGAAAGAAAGGCAAAGAAGCATGGGTTTGCTTGTACCCATCGCCTTAGACAAGTCCTTGGGCTGAGAGTTCTCTATAAGGAGAATTCTTGGTATATATTGTGGGATGTCTGGAAAATAGATAGTAATAAATACATCATTTTATATGGGAGATGGATAATTCAGTGCCTAAGAATGTGAACTGGAGAATAAATCAACGCAAAGAGACTTTCTCTTCTTTGGTATTCATTTCTCCTTTTTCTTTCCCCAGTGAATGTTCCTCAGCAGTTCCAGCAAAGGGATGTTTTTACAAATATCTTGCTGAAAATCTCAGATCTGCTCTCTTTCCTCATGAGAACTGAGAATTGCAGACCAGAAGGTGGATTGTTGCAGCTCATGTTTAAAGCAGCAAGTCAAGGTAATTTCAAGACTAAGTTTTTGTTTCTAGCTGAACCAATGGTCGCTTGTTCTAAATCACTCTGACGTGCTTAGTGAGAAGTAATAGCACACCGCTGTCTCCTCTGAACTCCTGAATTTACAGTGATAATTGTGTGACATGAATCTAGGTTTAAGCTAATCTCTAGTTACCTCTTCCATTTTCATTTTACGCTTGCTTGCTCTGCAATGACCCCCTTTAGACTGCTAGTTCTATAAATCTTTGTCACAGAGGGAAAAGAGAAAAAACTGTGAACAAAAAGTCTAATATGCTTTCTCCGCTAGATACTGTGCCAGAGGTAGGTGTGCTTGCTCCAGTCTGATTTAGCTAGTGCAGATACCACCACTAAATGTGTAAACTAAATACAGTCTGGTAGGGTTTTGTTAATTAGTTTTTTACAGAAGCACCTACAGAAACAATTTCATTCAGCAAGAGCTGATCAATCAAACTTCAGCTGGAGAAACCCCCGAGTGACCCTTTCCAGCTGACCTGCTGGGGGACAGGTTAGAAAATATTGATAACACCAGCTACTGGGTGCTGCAGTGTGCATTTGTCCTCTGTGTGTGTTTGGGGGAAGCAGGGAGGGACTGCTTTTTCCACCTCGGTTGGAATACTTCTCCTTTTACAAATACACCTTTGCCAAGAGAAAAAAAACTTTAAAACTTGCCGCTGAAATAAATTTGAAGATTATGTAGATGAAAATCCCAAATTCCTTGGGCCCTGACCACAGCATTGTTTAGATGAATTAGCAGGGCCTGAAAACCTTTATCCCATCCCTCTGAACTAGGGTTATTCCCTTAAATGCCTTCTTCAGGCTCATTCTCCCAGTTCCCATTTTAGTATCTCTCTTGCTGCACAACAGCAGGAACCTCGAAGCTCATGTTCTCTTTAAGCATTGCTTGGTAAAGGAGCATCAGTGAGACCGATATTCTTTCTGTGGATCAGTGTGTTGTGGCCCAGGCTGGATTGACGTGTAGATGTTGTTCTGGTACATAGTGCCCAAATACAGCCTCAGAGGCTGGAACAGTGTTTGCAAGAGTGTATGTCCTCCCATCTGTTTTGAATGCCTTATCGGTTTTACTCATGCTGGTGGGCACTGCCTGGTGCAAGGAATCCCAAATTTGTGGTATCAGTCCTCACCAGTGCAAGGCCACAACACTTTGTCATTGAGGAAGCTTCTTCCTAAATGCTCCTTATGCTTGGATGTAGCTGTCAGACTTTGGATGATCACCTTATCTGACAGTGGCTGCCTTGCAGGTCCCTGTGGGTGTACCCTAGATTCTGGGTGCTCCTGTGACAGGCACAGGTGAAGGCACTTTGTACGCCGGCAACATGAACATGTTACATTGTAAATGTGGAATCTCTTACTCAATTAACGGGACAGGTTGAGCTTCACAAAGCTCTTCCAGCTGATCATGAGTTCAGCTAGTCCCTGTATTAGTTACAGAGCTATGGTACATCCAACTGATGTACTTTGTGCGTGATAAGCAATTTACATAAACTGTATAGCAGGTCAGAGTAGAAGCGAGGACACAGTTTCTTTCTTCCAGGAGCAAGTTGTGTACCATGTTTATGCTGTGAAGCCCAGATCCTGCCTTATACTATGCTGTTGTAGTCAATGCTAGTAGACAATCTGAGCCTATGACAATTTAAGCCGATGATTTTAAATGACAATTTGAGCCGTGTAATTTGGGATCTGGACATTCTTTTGAGGTGCTTACATTTCAAACTAGACTACTGATTTTTAACATCCTTTGTCTCTTATAGCTGCTGCCGGATGGAAAAATCATTTGGCTTGAGGGATGTTATTTAGTAAAAATAATTCTTTATATCTGAATATACAAGCTGTGATCAGTACCAATAGAGAAAACTGTAGGTGATCCCATCAGAAAAATCTTCATCAAGTGCTCCCCTCTGATTTTCATTTTCGCTTCAGAAGAAGGGGGAAGAAAGTGAGACCTTTTTAGAGCTCCAATCTGCAATTGTCCAATGAAATGATGAGATTTGAATTACACGCTGAGGTCGAAAACCTCCTTGTTGTGCAGGAAAGGACATAATCTGAAACTGTCACAGTTGGAATACATAAAACTGCACATATGATAATTTGTCCAAAGTTGCTATCAAAAAGAAAATAAGGGAGATGTCTATCAGCCAAAATGTCACACCTTGCAAATTTAGAGTAGGATGAATCAATTTGCCGACCTCCATACTACTCACAGGGCCCAAATAAATCTTTTCCCTGTATAATCCTACCTGCCTTTCTCTGACACTCCAGCCAGGGCTAAGCAGCTGATAATGTATAGTGTCACTAATCTACTGGGTCATGTACAGTATGAAGCTCAGCATTGTGCAGGTTGCTATCTGTCTTTGAAAGACAGACCATGGCACAATGCATGGAGACTCTATTTGCCTTTTACTATTTATCTTCATCATCCTACTGACTTTCGTCAGTAGTTCTGTTGAATAATAGCAGTAAGAAAACATTATGGAAGTGTACCAGGGGACACTATCTCAGAGTTACCAGTTATGCTACCTAATAGATACATCTTTCTGGTAATACAGGCTGTTTATCAAGGCATCTGTAGACAAGAATTTCCTTGAAGCAGCTGCCTAGGGAAGGTGTTTTTCATGAGCTTGGGGAGAGAGAGAGTATAGCAGGTTGAGAGTGGACCTGGAGCTGTGTGTAGGGTTTTTTAGCAGACATTACATACAGGATGACATCTTGGGAGGTGAGAATATGGAGCACAGGGAGCTTGTGAGCAATGTATGAGACAGGTCATGTGAGAAGATTACAAGTATATATTAGAGAAATTGGAGAATTTATCTCAAGCTTGGCCAAGCTTTATGCAACTGCCTATGTAACACTAAAGAAAGTTCCAGTATCTATTGGACTCATTTGCAAATAATCTGCATGAAAACTCTATAAATTTAACACTGCTTGACAGCTCTAAAGAATGGAGTCACTTGCTCATGTATGAGGTCATAGCAGGTCACTTCTCATCCCCTTAAACCTGCCAGTCTAGTACAACAATGATTCAAGGAGAAGCAGGGGAATGTCTTCTGGTAGGAACAGTGACATGTCATTCAGTATGGCTCCTACAGTTTTTGTGTCTGTTGCTGCATCTGCCAGCTTGACCAAAGTGTTATGGTGAATTTGTGGTGTAGGAACTGGAAGGGAGCTCATTCTATATCCAGTCTTTGAATGAGACAGCTTGTGAGCAGGTGAGGTTTCCAACTAGAGAACGATTCATGTGGGCTCGTGTGCAGTGTAATGCAGAGAGGCATGCAGTCTGGCTGTAAATGCTCCTGTTACATCCCTGTGCATTTGCCTTGCATTCAGCAGCAAGCCTAACACCCCAAACACTGAAAGGTGTGTTGTATCCTTCCAGCATTCTGAGAGAGGTATAAAACATGATATTTAAGGCAGTAATGCATGTGATCTTTTTAGTTTTGATCTGCCACAACCCCCTGATTTTAAAGACTGTAAGGTACCCTTGGCTAGCATTTTCAGGCTTGGTGATCCTATTTTGTTAAAGATACACTTACTGAACTGAGTTCTGACCTTCTGGGACATTAGGTAGATGGGGTCTTCCACCCTGAAATATCTTCTACAGACTGTTTGCTTTTCAGTTGTACTCTAGCATCAGATCCCCCCCTCTTATTCTTACAGGCACGATTTCCATTTATTATTCATAATAAAATATGTGGTAAGAGGTTTTCACTTGCTTTTAGGCATACTGTCAAGTGTAGTGCACAGCCATTTAACCAGGAATAGCTACATCAGTCATCTTGCACAATGGAAGAGGATATTCTGTGTATGCATAGTTATATCACAAAGGAACAACTGAAGCAGAAATGTATGCAAACAAACACCCAGGAGTTTGGTGGTGCAGGAGCTGAAGCTGATCTGTTAAGGTCTTCATTTGTCCATCTGAGCATGTGCAAAAAATAAAGTTCTCCATACAATTCTCAACTGTGCAGTCACATGGTTTTTTTTCCCCCCTCTGGTTGTTGAGCAGTGGTAAGTATGGTACTTGTGTGGCCACACAACAGCCTCTTTCATAAACTGCAGGGTCAAAAGGAAATGTTACGTATTGTGAAGCTCAGCTTAGAGAGGAGGCCTTGGGGCTTGGCAGAAGTGCAGCATGCACCATTTTGGCAGGAAGAGTCAGATCTGTGGGCCACAAGGTCAGTGTGAAGGGTAGGAGAAGTCACATGTGTCTTTTTAAAGGCAGATGAATTTAATTTGGGATGACAATGCTACAATAACTTCCAGCCTTTCACTCCCACCTCTGCTTCTCTGATCCTGCTACCAGTGCTGGCAGAAGCATTCATAAACCAATACAGTTCAATGCAGCTACCAGTTGCTGGTGTGAATGGGAAGGAGTGGGAAGTGAGAGAGTTGTTTCTTGGCAGCAGCTGGTGGTGATGTTGGCTTAAAGTAGTCATGGAACCATAGCACATGACTCCAGGTACTCACAGGTGTTAGTTGTAGCCATGCAATTATTATCTGGGGTTTTTTTTCAGATCTAGCACAGTTAGATTTCCTTAAATTGAATATCCTGGATTTTCACTGCTTGTTTTGGAAACACATGTAATATGCTTTATTTACAGTGTACCTCAAGTTATTGGTAAGCACTCTAAAGCTCTTCATCTATTTCTATTTGAGGATCAAAGAGGATGAATCCCTGACTGGAGTGGATTTGACATACCCCACTATAGTGTTGTGGTCATCTCCCTGCTGCCCTTTAACAGATCACAAAGCACACCTGGAAGCAGGAGATCTTGAGCCCACCCATGGGTACTAGTTTTTAGCTTTGTACTGCAGCAGCTCAGCCTCTCAGTTTGATTCTCCTCCATCCATTTCCTTCTTCTGTCTGCGTGGGCGTATGTTTTAGCCAGTCAGTCTCTCCCTTCACAGTAGACATATATATGTGAGAGGTGTTACATGTGGGATGGCTGCTTACTAGGTTCTCATGTTTCTAGTACCAAGATACTCTTGGTGATGCGGTGATTGACAAAGGGTAGTTAGGACCATATATTGGTGTGGTTCTGTTCACAGACACTCTCCACTCAGCTCTGCTGTTTTGAAGTGAGAAGTGTGAGCTTGTCCCTTCCAGTGGGAGTCCTCTGTCTCTCCTGGTGTCAAAGGCAAGCTGTCTTCCTGAGCTTGGGAAACTGTTAGGGCTTTGGGAGCTGCTTCCTTAGGCTGATGGTGGTGCAGCTGGAAACCAATGAAAGGGAGAAGAGGGTGAGTAAAGAGGAAAAGGCAGGCAGGCCCAGTATGTGCTGTTCTCCCACCATCTCCTGGATGCAGACAAGCTATGTAGCAATGTATCTCTTTTCCTATCTGCACACTAGGTATACTTTCAAGTCTTTAAGGAGTGTAGAGAGAATTAATGTTTCCATTGCTTGGATGAAAAGCACTATGTACACAAAGTGTTTGCTGTTGAGGAACTGATCCTATTTCATGATGTTTGTCAACAGTTGATGTTCTGTTCCTTTGCTATCTTGCCCATTACAGGGGTGAGAAGGCATTAGCAAGGGGTTCTGTTTGCTTCCCTTAATGGCTGATTCCCTTGCTGTTGGCTAAGAAATCATTAGGCTTGCTCAGAAGGAAACTGTGCAGATTTGTCTCTGAAAGCTTTATGGAAATCTGCGGACAAATTGCCTGAGCCCAGGGCATTTCCAGATTGTATATCCTTAATTGTATTAAATGCTTAAGAGCCATCTGACGGAATGTCTCACAGTTCAACCACCTGGTCTGGAAATTTAGGCAAGCTTTACTTTATGGAGAAATTCTGAGTCACTCACACTGCAGTGTTGTTGGATGGCCCCTGGGCTGCTCTTTGGAGAAAGGCTAGTGTAGTGTCACTGCTGATAGTATGCTGATTGAGAGAAACATAAGGTTTTAGGGGCTTATTAGTTTTGATGAATCAGGCTAAAAATACAGCTTTCTTGCCGTTCTTGTCTTTGCAAAAAGACTAGTTACACCCCCCCACACCCCGGTCCAAATCATAAAAATTGGCATTTTTATTTTAGTGGCTTTGTATTTGGTGTTATAAATCTACAAAGCCCACTCTGCTTTCAAAACAAATTCTTGTTGTCTTTTAGGGTAGTTAAGACTTGTTTACTTGATTACCACAGCACTTGGAAGCTTTGATGCACTTCTTGCAACACCAATGTGAGGTAGGGAATATGGTTACCCTCATGGTAGCAATGGGAAGATGTACAGAGAAATAAGGTCATGTAGGAGAAGGTGACTTTCACTGAGGACTACACCACCTGCATGAAGCCCGCTTCAGTGCTGGTTTCATGCCTGCCGATTCCTGTGTGTGGTCACTCTCTTGCCTCAAAGCAGAGAAACTCTGTAAATAACTTGATAAGAGATTCCTGGGGGGAGATTGGGTGCCATGATGCCCCTCATGTTTCCAGGCCAAGTGTATGGTAGGCTCAGGAAAGCTCCTCTTGCAATGGGGAGCTTTTTAATGCCCTCTCATCATGTGGTTGGTGTGCCCTGTGCTGGCCAGCGCTGGGGGATTGAAGATGCTGGCATTCCATATAAGAAAGCTCAGCACTGGGTTTTCATTCTCTTTTGTAATGATCTGTATTCAGTGCTGGCAAGGGGAGGCAAGGTGACTGATACTGAAAGGGAAGAGAGGCAGTTAGAGAAATGCTTTCAATTGCATACTGCAGCTACTGCAGACTCAGTTTTTGAGATGATTTTGGCCAATAAACCAAGCATTTCTATTTAAAATTAATTTGAGACTAGAGATCTATTTGTGTGCTTGAATCTGTCAATAATTAGACCCAAGAATACCAGGTATTTCCTAGAAATGCCATGGATCACAGAAAGCTCTACAGGCCTGAATCCCCAGAGAATTACTTTTGAATTTACAGGAGAAGCTGAACTTTGATTTGGTTTGAAATAAGATCCTGAACTGTCCATGTCCTCAAACTTGAATTGTGTCTGGAGGCCATCCTTTTCCTTCCAATTCTAAGACACTAAGTGAGTCCAAATGAGAAATTAACTCTGCTAAGCTAGAACTTGTGCCCCGCCACCCGTCAGCAGTGGCAGAAGGGAATCCTTTTCTCCCCTCTGTGTTTGCCAAAGTCTTTCACTGGCAGGGCTGAGCATCCAGGAGACTGTCCTACAGATTTTGTGGGACATGGGAGACTTTCCAGCTTCCTGCTTCAGCTTCTGTATGTTCACCGTATCATGGGACAAGTGTTGAATTGCCTTTTTTTTTCCCGTTTGCTCCCCCCTTCTCTCCCTCTCTTACCCCTTTCCCAACTCTTCCCATTGGGAGCATATATTATTAGGGAAGAGCAGTTTCATTTATGCAACGAATCTAATCTATCAGACATGGGCAGTCCTGCTATCACTGCACTGTGCTTGAGTAAAATTCATTACTTGTAAAGCACAGTGGAGTTCTTTGCTTGTTACCCATTTAACTCTCTCTGATTAGGAAAAGTCCTGAAGTGATTGCTCTGACTGTCTGGGATGATCCCAAGATCAAAACTCAAATTTTGACCAGTTCTGTATGCTAAGAGGGACTGACTGCTCCTGGTTTCCTAGGGGTAATTAAAAAGTAATGCTGTGGAAGTGAAATTACATTGTTCAGTACTAGAGCTGGGATAAACATGATCAGAAGCTGAGCCATTTCTCTCTTCCTCGTCCTTATTCAGGTGATGCAGCAAGCAATGCTAGGTTCCAGCAGGGCTGCAATTTTTGGGGTGTCTTTGGTGTCTGGGTAAAAGAGACTTTGGGTGAAGAGACTTTGTTCTGCCCAGCTTAATTCCTGGCTCTCTTCAATCTGCTGTTATTTTCTGCTGTGCTTCAGAAGGTGCATTTTCAGGAGGAGAGTACAACAGTGGCTTGAGGCCATCTCTGCTTTTATTCCTCAGCTTCTCAGCTGCTCAGGGGCCAGTTTAAATTAGAGCAGCCCCCGTGGGTGCTCTTGCAGATGCTTTACCCAGCTGCTTCTGTTTCTGGAGCACAGAATGCCTCAATCACACCCCCATTCCTGACATTGCCCCTGTGCCAAGGACAGAGATGGTCACACTGTACAAATATATGCAGGCCATGTGCTGCTCTGTAGTTGCTGCTGTATTGCTGGAACAATGTGTGAAGGCTGAAATGGGTTGGAGCCTGTGAACTTTGGTGTTACAGAATGCAAATTTTAGTGTACTGGGGGCAAAGTTTGCTCTCTGTCCGGTGGTGGCAAAAAGCAGGGTGGAGGCATTCCAGCTACCCTTGAATTTCCTGTGAGTTTGCCTGGCTCACCATGTAACTAAGGCCTCGCTGTATGTCCCAGCATAGCAATACCAGTGGTGGGAAGCTGGAGACAGGAAGCGATGCATACATTGCTGAGCTGCCCACCCATTCCTCAAGTGGATGAGCTAGAGAGCAAGTAGGTTCTTCAAAGATTTTCAGGAAAGTCAGCCAAAGATTGTGTTTATATGGACTAATTCCCTCAAAAAATTTAGCATTTTGGTTGGTTAAGAAAAGAATTCGGCTGTCAATTATTTTCTGGGGGTATTTTGACAGAAAATAAGGCATTGCTTTAAAAAAAAAAAAAAGGCTTTGAGTTGCAAAGAGAGGAAAAAAGGGGCCATTTTTCATGGAAGAACTGCACATGAAGCATTCTACCCAGGTGTTAAGATTGCTTCGTTATTTGGGTGAATTATTTACAACTGGCCTTTCCTTCACTCAGCCCATATAGTTTTGTGCAATAAAAGGAATTTTCCACTACAGAGGCACATAGCAGGGTTTTGCACTTAATGTTCATGCAGTGTGGTGTGGGTCTGACTAAAACATGCTGTCTGAAGTATCAGCACTAACCTGGTTAAGCGGGTACATTGAACCCTCTCATTATATAGGTCTAGTTGTCTGCTGTGTGTCACAGACATAAGGGAGTGAAAACTAATCTGTTGCAATCCTACAGCTGAGGGGTATCATGTAAAGGCACCTCAAGTTTGCTGTGGTTTTCTGGTGGATTACAAGAACAGCCTGCAAGATGAGCTGATGGTCTGAAAAACTTTTGTTTTAATAGCTTCGTTGCTTCACTGAGGCATGTATTGGCCATACCCAAACAGTGATTTCCACTTTCCGATGAAGATTAGCTGTGCCTCTGTTTGCTCCACATAGTTAGCACAGATGTTCCCCAGCAGGCTAGGGACTAAGGTCTCTTCTGTGGCCTGCAAGCATATCATTCATGCCCTTATCCACAGTGAAGGTGCTTTTCCAAGGTGTAAACCCTATAGCAAAGTTTATGCACTGCTTGAAACAGTTTTCCAGCAACTATTGTGCTACTCTGATAGCCTATCCATTTTGTTTTTATAATTTTGTCTGTATAAATACAATAAGCAGATAGATACATTGCTGGACTGGAAGGATAAAAACTTCTCACTTTCCCCTTAGACCCACAATTTCATTTCTAATCTTTTCCTATATTTTTGTTCTGAGTACTGAATTTTGTAGTTTTTTCCTTAACCTTATGAGGAGATGGCTGTAATATTTACAATGCATTGTCTCAGCTGAAAGAGGGCGGAAATGACTTGCTGACCGAAATATCAAGGGTCTAATCACTTTCTACCACAGAAATGAGCATGCAAGGAGCTGAGAATGGACTCATTTAGAAATATATTTTTCCCCATTCTTTGCCCAGGAGAGCCGGAGTATGTTGCTTCTAGCCAAAATGGGGAATTTCCTTCCAAAACTCTCATGCAGATCCCACAAGACTCTCAGCTGGCCTGTGCCCTTCCAAAAGATGATGTGAGTTTTGGACCCGTTGCTGGATTCTTTGCTGTTCTGTTAAGGTCCTGCCAAAGCCAGGTATGGGTAGTGATTAGGGATGAACCAGCCCAGCCTTTTCTATTGCTGTCTGCAGATATATTTTCTGTCAAGTCATGGAAATTCAGGGAAAGCCATTCTAGTTTCTGAAGCCTAACTCTCTGAAAGTCAGTAGCATGATTTACTTTGTGGAAAAATGAGTGGTGAGACTTTCGAGACAAGGTGTGCTATGGACTTTAAGAATCCCATGAATATTTTGTAAAGCCAAGATTTGGCCTGTCCTGTCTCCCTCTGCCTTTTGCTCCTCTCTGATGCAATGCAGACGTTGAAGAGTATGCTGCTTACCTTGGCTGAATATTAGTGCTGTTGTACGCTCAGAATCAATTCCTGTATTGGTCAGCGTTAGAGCAGTGAAGAATAGTTGCAGACACACCTTTTAGTCCTGATAGCCTATTCTGTGGGGTAGGCATCCCTGAGAGATTTACTTCAGGAGCAGTGAGTATAGCCAGTTAGAAGAAACCAGCTCCCTCTTTCTCCATTGCAGCAGAACCAACGAGCAGAAATCCCCTGTCCAGGGGTAGCCTGGGTTGTCACTGTGCTGTCAGAGCACTTCAGAGCTCTAGGGCCACATCTCTAAATGTTCCAACTGCAAACTGGGTTTAAACGGGCATCTTGTCAGCTATGTCTGTCTGAAAAAATACTGAGAAGCCTGATACAGACCAATGCCGGTAGCGCTCTGACCACGGGGTTTTTCATATCTGCTTAGAGCACCAAATGTCTTATTTTGCTTAGCAAGCCTGAAGAATTTATCAGAAAAGAAGTAAGGATTAAGATAGACATAATTCAGCTCATTATAGAGGGGTCCAAATAATTAATAAACCAAAAATTGATAGTGTTGATCAAGAACAGACTTTGAAAACAGCTCAATCTTGCCAATTCCTATGGTGCTAGAAGAATTAGCTTCCTTCTGGTCATCTAGGTAACAAAATCTTTGGGGCTGATTTTTGTCCAGTACAAGTCAGCAGAGCTTTTATGCTGACTCTTATCAGTTTGTTTTTATTTTCCTACAGCTTGTGTAGCACCATGAACACTGCCAGCTCCTAACAAATAAGCCATGTTTCAGTATGCCAACAGGTATATCGGAAGGCAGGTCCTAGATACAAAGTCTTGTGTTCTGCACTAATCCTTGCTGTCAGATCATTCTTGCCTCTTGCCAGTCTTTGTCAGCTAGACACCGTGCTGGTGGATGTAAAGGATCTAAGCGAACAGGGGGGAGTGTCTGCTGTGTGTTGTGAGATACTTCATTGCTTTGGCCTCTTGATTCTTTGTTCATCCCTTTTTTTACCCTAGTCTAGTGTAGGTAGGGGTCTAGTAAGAGACATATCTTTGAAAAGTGAGAGTTTTTCCTCTTTTGTTTTGTAGAGTGTGTCCTCCCGGTGTCTTAAAATGGATGGTAATGGGCTATTGATGTGATCTTGTTTAAAAACTATTCATCTGTTACACAAATGAGACATGAAAGTAATGTACTTGGGGTTTTTAGGGGTTTTCTTTTCTGGTGTGTGGGTTTTGGGTTTTTTTTTCAGTCCTTAAAACATAGAGCATATGGTTGTCTTAAGGCCAACAGGGAGAGGGAAGTGGTATGAGATGTTCTTGCTGAATGTATTTTTTCTCATCCATGCTTACATTTAGTTTGCTTTCTGAGGCACTTGCTCATTAAGGGAAACTATTAAGCAATAGCAGAAGAAAGGAGATGTTAAGATGCACTATTCTAGACAGCAATGAAGAGATTTTTCAGCTCTAGATCTCAGTGCAGTGGTAATTTAGGTGAATACAGGATTTGACAGCCTTGTTTGCTAATAGCTGCGTTCTTCCTCCTTTCTCTTTATATGGAGAGAAAGTGAATCCCTGGGAAAATAATAATGGATGAAAAGACTACTCCTGAGCCACATTGCTGTTATGGTGAGGTCCTGTTAGACCTTGCACATTGTATGGGATTAGCTGGGGTCAGAGCTCTGGTGGAAAGCTGTGGGGCTGCCGTGCAAGCCCATGAGCAGTGCCAGGGAGCAGCAGAGGCAGGAGAGGCACAAGGCTGGTAGATGCAAGGATCCTGACCAGCACAGGTGCAGCCCTGCAATGCTGGGGTGATGCAAGCTGAGAGACCCAGTGATGGCAGCAAGGTCAGGCAAGATTCCAGTCTAGTGGATGAGTACAGTGATGATGCAGGTCTCTGGGTCAAGCTGAGGAGTCGGCCAGTGAGTGACAGCCAGGATCAGGTCAGGACAGTAGCTGGGGTCAGACACAGTGTAGTGATTGCCAGGCAAGTCTCTAATGGTAAGGCATGTCTAAGGTCAACCTGGGAAATAAAGTCTGCAGGGTAGTGTCAGGATCCAGATCAGTGGGGTACCTGGCCAGGCATGAGCATGGCTGTGATGCTGCTGCAGCATAGCTCTGGCAGGGCCAAGGGTGAAAGCCCTAGCTTAAAAGGGGCTCCTACGTGAAAGATGGTTTTTACTTGATGATGAGGCTAATACAGAGAGCCTTTTGGTTCTCTGTCCAAAAGCAAAGAAAAGGGGATGGGAGGTGGGGAAGAGGGTAGAGGAAAGGAGAGACAGACAGACTTTCATGGAAGTATATATTAAATTTGAAGAAAAGCCTGAAGCCTGATTTCTTTACCCTGTCACCTGTTTTTTCCATTTTGCAGTGCATGGATACTCCCCTGGTCAGATGCCTCTTACTTAGCTGCCCACAAAACAAATATGGGCAGGCAGTAGTAGCAAGCTTTTGTTTCCCTACACGGCTCCTGAAAATAGAGTTGTATTTGAGTACTGAGTACTTGTTTTGTATTAGAAATGCAAAAATCTCATGCCAGCTCAGTGTTAAGACTGCATGTTTAAAATAGCTAAAGGTCTGGAAGTACAAAATTCAGGTTCCAGTTGCAGTTCTGACTCACAGTTCTGTTGCACATTGCAGAGTTTAGTATTTTCCCTTCCTGTTTAAGCATATAAATGGATGATACAGGATACGCCTATTTTGGGATTTCTTCTTTCAGTTCCCAGCAGAAGCCAGAAGTAGAATAGAAGTTAGAAATAATTTTATTAAAATTAGAATGAATAGAAAAAAACCCCACTGACTATGTCTAAACTTTGGCATGTTTGGAGTCCAAATCTGGAGCCAAGTTTGGCTGTGACCCAACATGAATGAATATGAATGTCTTTTATATTACATTGTTTTATCAGTTGCTCCTTATCATTAAAAAGCACTCAAATAAAAACAGAGTTTCAGTTGCTATTTGGACCCATTTCTGGTAAGCTGTCAAGTAAAAAGAAAATGATGACATTGCTCCAGTGAAAACATTTAGTTTAGTTCTGATTTTTTTACATGACCTTATCATCACTATCAGCTGAGCTGCTGTTTATCCTTGTCACTGATGTTTTCAGGGGACTTCAACCTATATTCCCCCTTTTTGTCCTAGCACAATAAGGAGCTTATATGAAAGTAAGATGCAACAAGTATTGCTGTACATTCATTTTGTGAATTGCATGTATTTGTGGATGTCCATTTTTTGTTGCAGAGAGAAGCCTGCTTTTAAACTCAAACCTCCAAGTCAGAATTCCATTTAAGGGCACTTTTCTTAGTCTGTGATGGTGAAAATCCACTATAGCCACATCTGTGGATGTTAGGTCTTATTCCTCATGGAAGGGGTGAATTTCTTTAAAGGATGCCTTTGCTTTTGTCAAAAACTAATTTTGTCACACGCTTACAAAGTGCAAGGTACTGGAGTATCAGAGCAGGTGTCAGACAAGGAAAGGAGAGCGGGCATCATCAGATTCTTTAAAGCAGAGAAGTTTTTCCTCTGGCAAGTAAGATATTCAATGTGTTGAACAGCATGAATTTTCTTAAACTGTTTACCTGACAGGAGGAGTTACCTTATTAGATGTCATATTTACTTCTACTCTTTCTGAAGTATTTTTCACTATGTACACTTAAAGTGACATTTCTTGTTAGAAGGATGTTCTTTGTGAGGTTTTTTACCTCACAAAGGTGGTTTGCTTCAAAGAGTTTGAACTCTGCTCCCATTTACAGTGAGATACCAACGGAAATCTTGCAAATTTACAGCAGAGGCTGACTCTGGCCATTTCTGTAACCTGAACTATTCAGAGAGGAGATGTTTGATAGTCTGAGCAATAGTATAAACTGTTTTGTAGTTTGATAGGGGGCTTTGAAGGTACAAGTATAAATCTCAGCTTTTAACACCTTTAAGTGATCAGGTCCTCCTTTGTACACTTCTAGAATAGCCTCCCATAATATTGGACTACTCTACCTTAAAAAAACCACCACCAACAGTTACTTTCCTTACAGAATGATTTAAACCTGGAAACAAGAGAAAACAGAGGAAACAAACTAGTGCCAGAGTTCTGCATATGAAGAACAGATTTTAAAAAAAAGTTTAAATGTCTACCTATATTAAAAAAAGAAGAAAAATGTTCTTATTCTGTGGAATACAGTAGTGTATAAAAGCTTATATAATTTCCCTTATTAGCTAGTCATAATGACATCAGATTTGATTGCACGTATTTCTGTTATCCCTTCAAGTAAAGAAGAGTGTCTCTGAAGAGGTGTTAGCTAGTACAGACAATCATTCATATGGGCTGGACATTCAAAGCTTCTTGATTCTTCAGGATCCCTTTTCAGCAGCAGTTAAGGGAAGAAGCCACACAGGAATAGAGGAGACTGTACATGGTAAATTACCAGGCCAACAAGGCAAAATATAGCTGTTGGAAGAGGCATAGCATAGGGCCAATAGTTATGAGCAGCTTCACAGCCGATTTTGATATTATTATTTGTGGTAGAAGTATCTGGCCTTTCTACCTCTGCCGGGACTCCTTTGAAAGACACTGTGTAAAGGAGGAGGAAGGTTTGATTTCAAAGAGCAGCAAGAATTTTTTTGTTTCAAAATGTATGTTTTGTCTACCTCCTAGGGAAGAAAAGTTTTACAATGTTGGAAGGAGTTTATCATATTAAATTATCTTGAGTGGTTTGTCTCAAGATAAACCTGGGATTCAGGGTATGTCTTTCTGACTTGGGGCCCATCACAGGCAATGAAAAAGGCTTCCAGTGGATCAGAGAAGAACATGACCTTGCCCTTGCATACACTTGTGCCTACCTGCATGTTTGCTTACTGGACTTTCTTGAGAGCTCCCTGTTGTGTAGCCATGCTGACGGGGTGTTCATGCTTGCTGGGCTCCTGGGACTTCTGCTTGCCTTTGCCCAACTGTAGCCCTTTCTCTAGAGCAGTTCAGTCACTGACAATTTGCTAGGAGCAAACCACGAAGCATGCCTGTCCCCAGCGAACTGCAGCTCCCACTGTCATGGGATTTCTCAAAAGGATGAATATTACCTTTAGACTGAGTTTGACCAAATTTACAAGTACTAACCCAGCTGAGGGCAGACAGGTGGCCCTGTGTAAGACTGGGCTGTGCTCCAGACAAGTGCTGTTCCCTGTCCTTTTTCAGCTTAGCACTATCAGAGCATCGGGGCTTTTGCTGCAGTTATTGACCCAATTTATTAAAATGTTAATAAGAGCTGCCTACTCTGTGGAAGAGTCAGGCAGTATCTGGAAAACATCTCACAAAGATCCATTACAGTTCCCAGTGTGTGCATAGGGTATTAGCAAGCACTTAACTGCACTCAGCCAGTCACATGGCTGCACCATCTGAGCTGTCCTTAGCTCAGTGGAGTAGGTGGATGTGTCTGTACTAGTGCTTGGGCATTCATGTATCATCATGAGTTGTCCCAGTTCTCCACAGGAAAGACAGTGCTCAGTGAACTCTGCTAGCCTGTGGGTGTAGAAGAGTGCATGTTTTGTAACTCACTCCCTGTGTCTAGCCTTTCCCTGGATTTCACAGGTCTGCCCTAACTGTTCATTGGATGATGTCCCTGATCTTCTGTGTAACTCCTACAAACCAGCTTTCTCCCTACTCCCACATGCATTTCCTTGAGTCATACATATCTGTGGCAAGGGGCACATTAAAAGGAACAAGACCATTAGCTCTACCAAAACAAAGCTGCCTCCTATTTCGTGGTTCTTTCTGGAACAGGGTGGAAGGACAAACCACAGGAGGGAGAAGTCACTAGTGAGAAAGGGCTTAGATGCTACAGCAATGGCAGTAGTGTAATAGCACGTCTGTGCCCTTGTCCTTCTGTACCCAAATTCTACCATGGACCATGCTGGTGTAGTTAAGCCAGCGTAAAGGCTGTTGTGGAGCCAGCATGCTGTAGACAAAATGTCTCAGGTGAACCTGTGGAAAAGATATCTTGAATTGCTCAGGTGCAGTCTTCTTGGGAACTTTTAGGCCTGTCCACTGGTGCTTTGGGAAGGACTCAAGAGGCTGAGAGCTGCTTCTGAGAGCAGCTTTTTCTTTATCGGGAGCATAAGCGTGGAGTAGGTGGGAGGGAAGACCCTTGAGGGGAGGCATTGGAGAGGTGGTCGCTGCTTGTGTCCCTCAGTGTCTGGTATCCAGGATTTTTCTGGGACTTAGAAGAATGTACTCTCCTTTCATTACAAAGTTCTCAGAAGGCAGAATAATTCATACTGTCTGGGGACCAGTAACCTGGGGACTATCTTTCTACTTTTTCTTACAAATTTTTTCCACCCTAGTTCCACCCTAGCTGGATTTGGGGATCACATCATTGGTAATAGCAATGAAAGATTAAAATGGCCAAAGTACAACATTAACAGCAGAAAAAACCTATGTGATTCATTAGAAATGCAAATGTAATGTTTGGAAGGCATAGAAGGGGAGTCAACAGCTCCTCATAGAAGGAGAAGACATTTTGAGAGCAGTGTTTACGAGTAATGGAATGAGACAAAGGAAAGGAAAACTTCGGCTGAGCAAATAAGAAATTTGCATAGCTGTGAGATTCATTATGCCAACAGATACTTTCCCAGGACATGAGGTAGAAGAATCCATTGCTTGAGTAATTGGAAACTGATGGGTGGATAAGCCCAGGGGAATGATCCTTCTTGTTAGGCTGGGAGATAGACTTGGACTTTCCTATCTCTCATTTCAAGGACTGAATGTTTGAGTGAAGAGCGTAACAGCGCTCCCTTTCTCTGTGCCAAAAGGTCTTGGCTGTCTTCTGTCATTCTCACACCCACAGAATACCTGGCTCTTGTGTGTGAAGGTACCTTGGTGGCTGCTTTTAACTTTTTTTCTAAGTATTTTTAAAACTTTTAGGACAGTTATAAATCACCCTTGTGCGTGACTACGTGGAATATTTAAGTAAGATTAGAAGTTGCTCTGAGCACCTGAGATAGTAAAGATGGTAAGATTTTAATGCATACTGAGAAGTCTTACCTCACATGGCTGTTTGAAGGGGGGTGATTTAGCGTTTTGAGCAGCTTTCCTTGCATGAGCTATGTCGTGTGTTTTACAGGGGAGAGAAATGGAACTTTTTTATATTTGCAAATCTGTTGAATCTGGGATGAGTAACAAGGGAGTCGGGTCTCAGTTACTGCCTCAGATGGTGCTTTATGGTTGTATTCAGGCAGAACATGGTGGCTCCTGGTGATTCTTGGGGGGATGAGAGGAGGGGCAGAAGAAGAGGTTTTTGGCATTAGTCAGTCTGTGACTGCTGATTTCAGATCAGGATGTCTTTAGTGTAGATGCTCAGGAAACATAGAAAAAAAACTTCAGAAGAAAAATTACAATAGATCGGGGAGATGGTGAGAAGACCAAAATACCTATTAATATGTACTTGCTGCTGTGAAAATTCCCCTGTATGTTCATTATTTCTTACTCCTCCTTTTTCATACTGAAGGCTAGAATCACAAATTTGGTGTCTAGAGCAAATCCTGTCTTTTCCTAGGATCTCTGATCTAGGATAGCAGTTCAGACAATTTGAGAGGCAAGAAAGAATAGAGGGATTGCCAGCAAGCCAGACTTTCATATTTAGCACCCAAACAGAAAATTAGTAGTCCCTTTGAAAGTGATAGCTCTGTGCTTTGCTTTCCCTAAAGTACTGTGTAAGGGGTGCAGGGGACGTGGCCTGGGTTGGAGGAGTGAAGTGATATTCCAGTCCATGAACACTGTTTGGCATTCCTATGTGATGGGCATGAATGATGCTGAAAACGTCTATTGACAGAACAAACGCAAATTCAACATGTTCATACTTGTTTTTTGAAACAAGGTGTTCATGTACGCACTTTGTCTGATGCACTTTTTTCTGCAGTTTTACCTACCTAAATATGTCATGCATGACTGTAACTTTTCCTGACAAGAGGCAATATTTCATACTTGTATTTAGGTACCATTAGCTTGAGCCATCTACTTCTGGGCAGCTGACTACAAGTGGAGTCATTTTAATAGTGTAGCTGCAGAACGGGGAGAGCTGCTATAAACTTAAGCTGTCTGGCTTTCGCTGCAGATCAAGCCTGGAGCCGGAACTGCTCAGACATGGCAGTTATATTCAGTGGAGATATATTATTTATGAATTCCCGGTTGTCACCATATTTTAAAATATGTGAAATCTGTTGGTGTGCAGAAAATAAGTCTGGGAGAGGTCAGCCAAGATAGCAAAGTGTGTGAAAATCATGGCAGACATCCACTTAATGCTGTAAATCAAGCACTTTTGCTGGTTTTCAGGCAGATACTTGATTCTGCTGGATTTGTCGTAGGATGGTCTCTTAATCAGATAGGAATTTGAGGCCATCCTATTTAGCTCATTCTTATCAGAACCACATGTGCTGCTTTATTATTGTTGTTGTTGTTGGTTATCATTATTAGGGGAAACAAATATTTCTCAATAGATCGCTGAGGCAATTTGGATAGCTGTGTGTAGTGGAGGAATCTTGGATCTCTGTAAATGAGCAGAGGTTGAGAGTTCACTCTGTTGAACAAACACGCAAATTTGTCCGAGGCTATTAAATTTAAATCACAGTTTATTACACTTCTTCATTTAATAAACTGATCATGCAGTGAACTTTTTATATGTGGTCATGTACTCACTGGAGGGTAACAATCATTTGGCCAAATATAGTTTCAGATAAAACCCGTCCCAGAGTTCAGAGGTGTTCGGATGAAGGGGATTGATTTGGCTCATCATATTAGCAGAGAAACAGTTGTACAGTTGTCTGTAGTTTTGGTGAAGGAATCTGGCTCCCAGCTAAATGTAATATTTTGCATGTGCTTATTTTTAACACACTCTGAGGAGCTCTGATGCAACTTTGAAAGTATTTCAGTAAATATTAGTTTTTAATATGGAACATCTGTACACGATTATGACAAGGAATGTGACAGGCTTTATCTTGCTCAGTTCTCTTTCACCCATACAAAAACATTGTCCAAGCTGAACAGTATGGTTCCTTTTCAGTCTGTGTATGTACAAGAGAGGAAAAAAAGAGAGCGAGCTGGATTCATCCTGACTGATTTTAGACAGTGAATGGACATTAGGGTTTCAGGAGTGCTTTAACCAAGGAGGAAGCCAGCACAGATACTGAAAGAAACAGCTGGACACCTCCCCATCATTCCTTCCCATAAAGCCCCCTGCTTTGTGGCAGTGCAAGTGTGATGAATAGGTTTGTTTAACCAGTTCTCCCCTCTGGTTCCACGCATGCAGGCACAGCCTCTTCTGTCAGCACAAGGGAAGGGGCAGCACAGGAGTGAGGATGGGTAGCTGGGCAAGGGGGTACAGAGCTGTAAATATTGCCAGCTTAAAACTTGAAGATTACTTCTGAGCTTTCTCTATAGTCAACAGACTACCTCATGCCCAGTATCTTCCACATTATTTTTTAATTGGGGTCCTCAGAAGTTGAGAAACCAGCAAGTGGTAACTAAGTACCAGCTCAGCTCAATCCTCTTTCACGTCTGAGAACTGATAAGACCACGGGGAAAAGTTCAAGATAAATATAATATGCTCAAAACCAGCACTATTGATCTAGCACCTTTCAACAGAACTGAACTTCACTGAAAATTAAATGCAAACACAAACCAAACTTAAACCATTAATGAATTTAGCTAGTATATTATCCTCCAAAGTGTTAGCAGCCTGAAGTAAAACTGTTAAGAAATTTAAAGTAGGCCTATGTCTCAGTGTGAAGGCCATATATTACTTTAACAGATCAGGCATTTATTCATGCTTCTTTTTGTTACATTAGGGTTTGTGAGATAGAATTGATTATTAAACTGTCACATTAATGTTTCCACTTAGTCCATTGCTGGCAACACCAGCCTTTGAACAGCAGTGTTAACATTATAATGACATTGAACAGGCAGACAAAAATACTGTGTGTAAATTAGGCTTTTTATAACTTACTGCTTATGTAGGATGGACTGGAGGTGAGCATGTTTTACCAAGGCAGAACTTTTAAGCCTTTGTCTTTCTCTGCACCAAGTTACATAAAATTAAAGCTCTTTAAAAGATGGAATTCTGAAGATCCCAAGGGAAAATTTCTATCAATATGACACATGCTAGGAATAATGCCTAGGACAAATGGTCTCTTAGATGAAGACTATACTGAAGTGAGGGAATAAATAAAAGGAGAAAAAAAAAAACCCCAAACCTGGAAGTTTTGATATGTGAGAAACAGTGTGACTTACCTGGCTGTGAGACCTCTTGGGACAACTATGTGTGAATTGGGATAAAAGGGAACATCACTTGTTCAGAGAATTGAGATGTGACAAAAAAGGAGGGTTTTCCATTTTTATCAACAGTATGTATGCTTGCTTTGAAATCCAAAATATGAAAGGAGTTAGACTCATGGGTATGGAAAGAGGGAAGAACATAGACAACTTTCTGATGAGTACCTACTCCAGTTTAGTACACTAGGAAGATCAGATGGATGAAGATTTGTGGGGGTTTTTAAACAATGAGGAGAATCCTCTGAAACACAGGGTTGGTGGTAAGGGAATTTGAAGGAATCTGAGCTATCCAGACATCTCTTGAGAAAGGGATGAAGGGAGAGTGTGAGCCATCCATGTAATGAGGAAATAATAACACTCTTAAAAGAAGGGAATAATCTCTTTAATCAGTGGGCTTAATCACCAATAAGAAAGATTTAGGACAGGTACTAGATAACCAGAAAAATGGAACAAACAGAGATATTGCATGAAAGGGCAGTGGGGGCCATTGGAAGACAATATAAACTTATTAGACAAATGTCTGTCAGAAAGGGCAAATGTACAGCTGATTCTTCCTTGGGACAGAATGTGGATTATATGATCTCTTGAGGTTGTTCCCAGCTGCATTTTTTTGGTGATTCTGTTACTAGTGTAGGAATCTACTATAAAATAAATGCTTATTAGCCTGCATCAGCCAATTTGCAAACACCACTGTCTACCTCCTCCACTTTGAAGACGACTGCTCTCCTGAGCAGTGCACTCTACTCTGCATAGTCCTGTCTCTTAGAAAGTGAAGGAGGGAAAAAACAGCGCACGATAATAGCCATCATGCCAGCACTCAGTGCACTTACTACTTTATGGTACTTGGACGTTAGATGTGTGAGTACAGTATAAGAACCTGAAAATGACAGAATTGCATACTTATCACCAAAAATAGTCAAGATATTATCCTTCTGGAATAGCTAATTTTTTTTGAACAGTAAAAGAAACTAAACAAGAAAACTAAATTCAAGCAGTGAATCCCTATCTGAACCTGCATACAGGTGTTTTGGGCCATCTGCCATGGAGAAAACCAGAAAAGTTTTGACATTTACTGAGATAAAATGTTGATGCATAAATGTAGATAGCTTCAAGGCTCTCAAGCCTCTGTGAGATCCTTTCACGAGATGTATCTTGAAATCTCTTCACTATGACCATACACTGAAGAAAATAAAAAGCTTGTTTCCCCTGCAGGATATTAGATAAGAAGATAAAGAGAGATCTGTAGAAAAGCTACTATTCACTGTTTGAATGGTGAGTAGAGTTAGCTGAGAAAATTATTTTGGGTAACATACTTTTTGTCCACCTTGAGCTAGGTCTTGTATATAACCCTGAAAGCAGTCAATCTACCCATTTAGAAGAAATTTATTGTCATATGCAGTTTGCCTGGGAAATGTAGGTTTCTTACTCGGTATTGTTAGACAAGCATTTCTTTTCTGCTGAGCACAAGGTTTTCTCTGGTACGTTTTATAATCCATATATATATGTGTGTGTGTATATATATTTGTGGATTAAATCTTTATTCTTTGAAATGATTGGGAACATTGGGTGATTCAGGATTCCAAACTCAGTAAGAAATTCCAAATTCAGAAATACTGAGTAAGAAATTGAGTAAGTAATTAGTTCTTACTGAGTTTGAAATTGTGAAAATATTTAATTACACTTAATTATTAAAATATTATGAGTGTATGTGGCTAAGGACCGTGTCTGAGTGAAAGGAAGCTGAGAAGTTGTAGAGTCTTGAAGGAAGTTTTCTAGGTACTTGGTGTTGCAATGTATTGAAAATAGGTGTGTGACAAAGCTCTTTGTTGATTCCAGCTGGTGATTAGTATATGACCTTTTGGATAATTGTGAATGCTACTCTTTCTCATAACTGTCTAATTTTTAATTTTTTTAACTCTTGGTTAGCTTAAGAGTGTCTTTTGTAGGTGTGTCTCTAGGAGTGTCACAAGTTGATGATATACTTTAAAACTTCATTTTTGTAAAAAGGGGAATGGAGAAAAACTCATAAATCTCACAAGAAAATATTTATAGCTATAAGTGTTATGGGGAATAGCCTGATACAGTGGAATAGCATACCCTGTAATCAGTCAGTCATACATACTGATAGAAACCATTTATAAAACAATGATCAAATAGAACAGTCCACATAAATACCAAAGACCGACCCATAACTCCCTCTAATAGCATTCAGAACAGTTATAGGATAGATTCAAACTTCATTTTTCATTTCTTCGTTTTATTTAGTGCTTTTCACTTTCACTACTGATGTGCTAATATCTGGGTTTGGGGCTTTGGAGGTGTTCGGAATGAAACTGCCATGAAAAGGTTAGTCTGGACTCTCAGGATGCTGGTGATGCATGGCAGGCAAAGCATCCTACCGCTGCAGGGATTTCCTGCTAAGGAGAATTGCCTTCTGCAGTGAGTGGCACAGAACTTTTGTGATAGCATCTGTGTGACCATCTTCTTTCTGCTGCTGGCTGGGAACATAGCCAGGGAAAAGGTGGCTAGGTTCAGATTCTTAATCTACTGATCTTTTTCTTGGGAATGATGCTGTGGTCAAAGCTGGTAAGTTTTAAGAGTAATCTTTAGACTCTTACGCATAATGTCAGTACATGGTCTGGAGTGCACTAGTGAATCAGAGGAAACAAAAACGTTTCAAACCCTGTTTGCTTCTGGGTTAGTGCTTTTTGGTTGTGCAAAACTGTTGTTTCTTGAACGCAGCTCCATCTTCACTAAAGGTTTCTGTTCTTCAGTTACAAGACAGGATAGGTGGATTATTATTCTTCTGCCATACAAACTGCATTTCTCGGGAAGTCCCATAGTTGTCTGCTCTTTCTCCCTCTTTCTCATTTATTTCTGTATGTGGCCAAAAAATAATATATTCCATAAATAGTGAGTTTTCTGCTTTTGCAGACCTACCTCTGCACTTATCATCTATCTAAACTGCAGTTTTGGTCACCCTGTCAGGGATACAAGTCATCACTAGCTCAAGCTGAACCTTATTTATGCGGAGCTTTTCATCTTCCCCTGCAAGCTCTTCAGCCCATGTCCTGCTTTGGGTTTGATCCCTGTGCAGGGCACTGCCCTTCTGTCTTTCCACTAGATTTGTAAGCAGAACGATTTCTGCTCAGCCTGGGTGTGACCAAACAGGGCAGGTCTGTGTCTAAGCCTTGGTTCTGTCTGCGTACGATCTCCAGTGCAGTCCTACTCAACCACACAGTTCCTTATTTCTCAGTGATCAATGTTCTTTGGCTTTTTTTTTTTTCATTTAAGTTTTGCTGTCAAACTTTCCTGGTCTGTCCCTTTGGCTATGTCCCTTCTCTCTTTGTGTTTCTCCCTGCACTGTCCATTTAGTTAAACATAAAATTGCTCAACCTTCATTTTGAAGGCCCATCCTAGCCTACTACCACTCATGCTTCCTCTCTCATTATTGAGATGTCAGGATCGTTCTCCACTTAGGCTGGACTTAGCTCTCCATGTCCATCTTGGTGTTTGGACTCATGCCAACTTTGATGTTTGGGAGGAGTTCTCCATAAACATTTATCTCCCTTCATACCTTCCTTAAAGCTTTCTTTGTTCACTGGTGTCTCGTGACAGCCTGTCAATACAGACAGTATGGTCTCCTTGATTTCCTCTCTTTAGTTCATATTCATTTGGTGTGTCCAGTTTAATTCTTTTTTGGGATGGGAACTATTTCTTTGGTACTTGTATAGGGTGTAGCACAGTGGGGTTTGTCTGTGACTGAGGTTCATAGGCGTGGTGGTAGTAGCAGTGTTAGAGAATAGTTTTGGTTGTTACACTGCAAATTTTGGGACTTTTCAGGGGAAAATCCTTTCATGCCTTTGCTCAGCCTTTCTATGGTGAAAATGCAATATATACCAGTAAGACTGTCTGGGTAAGGACTGAATAATAACTTCAGTTTCTTCCTTGAGTCCATTTGTTTTATTGTGATTTGTCTGCACTCTGGAGAGTGCTAAGTACCCTCAGCTCCTGTAGATTTAGCATTTTATGAGATTCTTTTCTCATCTTCCAACCTGACCTGATGATCATTCAGAAGGAGGGAAAATGGCACCAGAATAAAATATGAAATTCAGAGTCCTTGTGTTTTAATAGGATAATATATAGTACTGTTTATTTTAGCAAGGCTAAGAATCTGTAGAGTTCTTATTGTAATTATTTATGTAATTTCTCCTGTTAAATATTCAGAGTGCTGAAATGCTGTGTTAGTGCTGGGCACTGATGATAACTCTGTGCTCTGGTTCCTTGGGACCTGGGAAATCATTTGGAGGCTAATTGGTGAGTGGGTATAGTGATGCTACAGTCTGCTAATCCACAAAGTCACTGCCAGGCTCTGCATTTGCATATGCAAGATGAGAGTATAGATTTTTCTGTTTTCCAGGGAGAGGATGACTAGCAATGCAGTTTTTCTCTTCTACTCCCATCGCTAATCCAGAATGATTGTCCTATAGGAAAGAGGGTTTCTTCCTGCTTCCCCTCCTGCCCTTGCCTTCCTTTTCACCAACAAGAGCAAATGTTTGTCCTCCAAGCAACTGGACTACATGGACACTTTAGCTTAAGTGACTCAAAAATGCCTTTAAGGCCCTGTGAGTCTTTGCTTGACAGAAACAAAACATTGGATGACATTTTGAGCAAAATGTTAGATGGAAACAGCAAAATGAGCAAAATGTTGGACGGCACGTACATATTTTGAGGGAAGGGGTTTCTGCCTTCCTTGGCTTCTCAGTCTGATGTAAAGCCTGTTTACTATGCCTATAGGAACAGACTTCCTGTCTTGGATAATCTTTTAGTCTGGCACTCTACATTGTGCGACTATTCTCAGGGACTGATCCTGCAACTTGTATTCCCCACTTCTTTTACTGACTGTTCCCAGATGATTGAAGTTTGCAGAGATGCTCAGTTCTTTGCAGGCTAGGACTCCTAATGAACAGCTGGTAGCTTTGTGTTTTTGGGGAATCTAAGCTTACAATTTGAACCCATGAAGTTGAAAGTGAATGAATCTTTAAGAACCAACATAGTTAAAAGAACCAACATAGTTAAACTGTGACATCCATTATACATTTTTACGGTTGTCTTGTGAAAGTCTGGGACTTTGATATAATTAGCTATGGTACTTAAAACCTGTAAAACTCTGGGGAATTTGAGCTCTGGCTATTAGTATGACTTCATTCTTCCAGCACCTCCACACTAAACATCAGTGCTTGTCTGGTTACAGCAGGTACCCCAAAGCTTGTCTGTATCTTTCAGTGTTCAAATCAATTCAGTCAGAGCTGAAGAAAAATTGTGACATCCTGAAAAGTAAATAAGGAAAAAGGCATGTGTGCTTACTTGCATTTCTGTTTTCTTCATCAGCAAGTGGATTATGAAAGCCTTGTATTTACCAAAGAGAAGGTTGTTTCTATGCATAAGAGAGAGGCTGCAGAGGGAGAATGCAGGGTAAAAGATGTGGCAGGAACAAAATACAGACGTGATGAGAGATGAAGGATTGCAAGATCAGTTCTGTTTTTCTAGAACTGTGCCTACTTAGTGCTGGAGGGGCTGTCAAGAGGCACCTGCATGTTGTAGCACAGGATCTTTCTAAATGGTATGAAGCTGGAGATGTTTTCACAGCAGTAACCAGTGATGTGTTGTGTGACATCGGCTCTGGAAGTAAAGATTGATAAAGTGCCTGTAAAGGCTAGAAAATGGACATGACAGCAGGAACTGGCGGGGACTTAGGATTGATTATTAAAGAGATTGAATTCACACGCTGTTTGTATATCCTTGAAAATCTGTGTGGATTTTGTTTCCTTGGGAGGTAGTTACAAAGCCAGGCCTCATAGCTGAGATGTCTGTAAGCAGTACATAAATCCATAGGATTTATCTAGAGAACTGCAGGCTGGGTATGTCTATAGCCTATATCTTGTTCTCTGCTTTTCTTTTTCATGATTTGAATAACTTCAACCTGTGATTCATTTCATAAAGGAATTCCTCACCTACTGATTTGGGGTATTTTGTCCCAACTCCAGACAAGATGTCAGTGAATGCTGACATTATTTTCAACCCAAACGATGATGAAACTAGAACAGGGCTGTCAGCTGAGGACATCTGTATCTCCAACAGCTGTGGTCAGTGAGCCAAGCTTTTGCAAACACAGTGGTTAATCAGTTGGGGGGAATCTGCACATCTTGTTTGCCTGAGTCAGCTATGTAAAGAATTTGCTAACAGCTAACTAAAAGTTTGCCTGAATCATTGGGCTGCTGGGTGCAGTAAGCATCTGTGCACACCCTGCCTTCTGTAATTAAAGAGACAGGGGTGGGCTATTTAAAAAAAAAAAAGAGACAGCAGTGCATTTCTGGACTGAGGATATAATTTTTTTTCAATGTTGTTAATACTGTCTCTTGTTTGTCCTAGTGTCAAGACCATTAGTGCTGACTGTCCATGATGTATATAGCTATGTTTAGGGGATTTTTAGCTCTGAAGACCGCTTCTTCAGCTCTTGATGAACAGAGGACTAATGATGTGATGGATAATAGTTCTGTCAGCAATGTAGGGACAGGGCATGCCAAAGTGACCCACAGAGGGTAATGACCATCCCCCAGGAGGGACTGTCCAGTACTGAGGACCATCAGCTTGGGGCACAGGTGAATGAAGTTCAAATTACAGCAGTTCTGTAGACCTCAGGTGTCTTCAGGTTGATCAGTCATCTCTCTCTGCCTAAATGCCTTACCTGCAAACTAGGAATGATGGTATATCTCCAGTCTCAAGGAGATGAGTTATATTCAGAGGGATTTCTGAGCTGCTTTGGTATTGCAGTACTGGGACGGTAGCTCAACAGATGGAAGCTGCAGGGTAAAGTGGTCTCTTCTCTGAGTGTATGTATAATATACAGTTTCTGCCACTCATAAACTCAGCAGATTGACTCTCTTAATCTATTGGGGAAAAAGCAGTTAAACTAGCTATATTATCTATTGTTATATTTGAAAACTTTAACAATACACTTAACTCATAACCTTAATACTCTTGGATAGCTCTGGGTTCCCATGGAAAGAAATACTTCTCCTGAAGTATAAATGGCATGTTAAGTCTTCCAGAGCATCGTTCCCTCTGTTTATGTCTCCTTTCTAAAAGGAAACATGTTCATGAAGTCAGATTCTCAATGTTGGCTGTTACTTGGTTGGATGCGAAGTTATTAAGAAGGTAGTGTTCTTGTAGCTTTGATAGCCTAAGGATATGAGGCAGATAAAGTTTTATTAGGTCCACTGATCTAGCTAGAACAAAATAGATCCTGCAGAAGGCCTAAAGCTTTTCTGTTTTTTCTGACTATGTCATTTGGTCTTACACAAGCCATTAAATCTTCCTACCCTGAGCTATTAAGAATAACCATTGTCAGGTTGGAAAAAAAAGTCTAACCAGCCTCAAAACTTTTAAAAATCCACTCGGGAATATTCTTATGATATTATTAATTGCTTCTTTCCTACTGAGATATGAAAAATCAAAATTAATCAGGGCTCCCAGTTTTGTGCTGCTTTCCCAGTACTTTGCTGCAGCTGCACATCAAGCAGGCTAGACAAAAGCACAAGCAGTATGACAGCCTGAGACTGGGGCCTGATCCAGCTCTCAATAGAGAAATCCATCCACAGACTTCAGCGCATTTTGGTTGAAGGCACTTTACTTTCTTTTGAACTGATTCCAGAGCATGTGTGGGCAGTTAACGGAGACTGGAGGATGACACATTACCTAATCCAGTTACCATGTTGGTCTCTTGGGAGAGATGGCTCTTACGTGGAAATGATCTGCAGATTTCAGTTTGTCTCAACATGGCTAACATACCTGTGTCTTAAGTGAAAAAATAGCTTAAACTGTGAAGCACACACAGCTGGCAGATAATTGGGTGAGTGTGTGAATGTCTGAAACTGAACTTTTGAACTCTCAAACAGAAGTCTGCTACTTGCTAGCTGCGATCGCTATGGGCCGGTTGTAAATTTTGATAACTTGTGGACTAAAAAGTACTGGCATATCACAAATCCTCCATTTAGTGCTCCAAACCCTCCAATTAATAAACAGGCCTGAGAAAGAACCAACAATGAGGAGGCTTATCATATGTTGTGCTTCTGGATTAGACTGTTTAGTTTGGGAAAATCTGAGGCTTGGGGTGCTGGAAAGAAGAGGAAGCCAAAAAGGTGCCTTCCGAAAAAGAAGTGGTCTTGAAAAGAAGCGGACCTGGAAAGAAGTGGTGAAGATCCTGGCTGGAGTACAGAACCTGGAAATCAGAGAGCTGCATGGAGACAAATGCTTGGGAACGTGCAGGCACCTTGGCCAGTCGTGCCTGAGGCTGATGACTGCAAACAGCTGCACTGCGATAACTAAAAGAACTTTCTGCCTAAATTTCTCAGGCTAGCAATGATCTTCCTCTGGGGAGGGCCAGTCAAGACTTAGTGAATGTATAAAGCTTGGAGGAGAACAAGTGAAATAATCAGGCAGGGTAAAGGCTCTAATCTCTCTGGTTGTTAATAAACACCAGTATCCAGTTCCTCTATTTGTTGTTGTTTACTCTGTTTTGCCTGGGACATTCTGCCACACTACAACCATAGTGGGAAAGAAGTGGTCCTCTCTCATGGAATGAGAAGTAAGGACAGGCACCATTTAGGCTTGGCATCTTTTCTTGTGATTGTGAAGTTTTTAAGAAATAAATGAATGCAGTTTATTTTAATGTCTGGGCAACAAGATTGACAGTCTGAAGGGGAACAGCCTCTGTTTTTTCAAATAGTTACCATTGTAATTATGTCTCAGTGAAAGCCTAGCAGACTTTGAGTTTACTTTTTGTTAGGACTGTTAACAAGGTGTTAACAGGCACAAAGTGTTCCTTGTAATGTAGACCTTTCTTCTCAGAATGAGATGAGACACAGGACCATCAAAGCTTTTGGAGAGCAATTCAGTATTGCTCATCTGGGAGGAATTTAAAGTGGGAAGCTGGAGAAGAGAGAGAGCAAGAGAATGCATTGAGGTAGCTTCTTCAAACTCTCAGTTTTTAGGGTAGGACTTTTGATTTGCAAAATTTTTGAGGATCTTTGGAAATGGTAGGTTGTACCCTAATGTATGGAAAAAAAGCCCAACTCTTCCTGTACATATGCAGTTTTCATAGCAACCTGGAATTCTTTTAAATCAATCCATAATAAGTGCAAAACACAACCTCCTCTTCCTGCTGAGTGAAAATGAACTTACATACCATTTATCTGTATCTTAAGTGTGCCAGTAAGGCTGAAGCCAGAGCCCAGCTGAGATGTATTGGAACTGATCAGAGGACCAGGATTTGTTAAGTTACTGTACACAAGATCAGTGGGGCCACTGGATAGCAGGGATAGCACTGGCAGTTTACTGCTCCCTTGGATTAGCTTCTGCCAGGTTTGACCTGTTGTTGCCTCTGTGTTACAATGGAGTGTTTCTCCCAGGTGGCAGGTTTTGCTGGAATCACCTTTTTCAAGCAATTCTTCAGCCATAGCTGTGTATTTTGGACATTAACACACAGAGGAAAGTACTAAGGGCTGATATTTGATGTTGGAATAAAGTTATCAAATGCAGCTTTATGAGACCTTCTAATTAGAGTTTAGATGCAGATGAAAACCACTCTTGGATCCTGTGCAAGGTTGAATACTGAAGTGTAACTTACTGCTGGCAACCATCCCTCAGAGGTTTTGGCCTTTGTTGAAGGTCGCAGTGAAATAGGTTGCTGTTGCAGAAGATTAATATTGCTTAACAATGACTTGCAGAACATTCATCTGCAGATTTCAAAATCTTCGCAGAGGTGGATATACCACATGTTTTCTCCCATTCCCTCCCTGCTAGAAATGGAAGCAGAGAGATGGAGAAGTTTACTGAATAGCCCACATTTCTGCAGTCAGTCAGTGGCAAAGCCAGCAAGGTAATCCAAGAGTCTTGGTTTGTGGTGGGTCATTTGCTTCATACATAATTTAAGAAACTGAAGGCCTTTTTGTAGGTTATTTTTCAACATCTCCCTTTTGATGGGACCTTCTTCAAACATGTCTCTTGGACATCTTGTCCTCTTCAATTACCACTTATCTCTGAGTCATTTTAGGAACTGCAACCCTCTCAGTTATGTCTGTGCTTGAATCTCAGTGCTGTAATTCTGTCATCGATAACAGCTATCTCTGTCCCGTGTCTTGCCTGGGATACCCCCTATTTTCTGCCCAAATGGCTGCCATGTACAGTGTAGATGACCTGAACAAGCATTCTCAGTTGTCCTAACCTGCCAGCTCTAACTGGCTTCGCTTGGAGCTCTGGGTTCACATTTGCTGTTCATGCAGCAGGTGGGTTTGCTTTCAAGACCAAACTCATGGCAGCTTTCAAAAGATGTTGTAGACATACGTTTCTGTTTCTTTCCTGTTAACCTGATCCTTGACTTTCTAGATAAAAGAAATAATGGAGCATTAATCTAGCTGGTTTTCAAGGGAACGTTTGATTTGATGCCTCTCTACAAACTGTTAGGGAACAGGGCTAATGGAAAGAGGAACAGAAAAATCTCTGAAGTGGGCAAGCACTTGGATGAAGAACGTGACATAAAATGTAGCACTTCAAAGAGAAACGTCAGTCTAGCTGGAGTTTGTTGGGGGAGTTCATCAATGATTAGTTTACTTCTGATCTTGTTTATCACTTTCATTAACAACCTTGGCATAAAAAATAGGCTGTGTTAATGAAATTTCCTGATGACACTCCACTGGGAGAAAAGTCAGAACTCCAGCTCATCTGAGTGGTGTAATTAAAAGCTCACCTGTCCTCTCTGAACACTTATTTGATTCTGTGCTTTTTTAAATTTCAGTGGTAAAAAAACCATCCCTTGCACACTTTCCCTTTTTCTTTCATTGGACATATTAAAGGTTTAGTTTGGCCCAACTACTTGAAAAAATTAGCATTTTTTTAAGGTGTCTGTCAAGTTGGTATTCATTAATTTCCCCTGCCAAAACCCAAATGAATAACATAACTTGATGCAAAAGTTCCAAATGAGTGTTACAGGTAATTATTCATGCTTAAGACTTTGGCTATGAATCATTTCTACTGTGCAGTCTAACTGCTTATGTAGCACCACCAGTTTCATATTTCTTTGTTTCAGATGTAAATAATTTTCAGGGATATAAAATGTGAGAGGGAACACATTTGCGTTGAACACAGGTAACTATGACTAAAAGAAATTAAAACCTTTAAAACAACAGTTATTGGGGCATCTAAGTGGCAATTAGAATCCTTTAAAAATTCATTCAGATTTAGTGAAATGTTGCTGGCAGTCATTCATAAAAGTAATTGCCCTGTGCACATGAAAGATTTAAATGTGGTAATTTAGTAATGAATCTGAGCTGTCAGAAGGCATTTTATGGATAATCAGACATTCCTGCAGGCATAGCAGTGACTGAAGAAAATTGAAAAATAACTTTGTGGAGGCAAGGTTATCTGAAATAAGTGTTTTTTCTGGAAGCAAACAAAGAACCCTATGATTTTTAGAAATGTAATACACTGTAAGTTGACAAGGGCAGGCGCTGGAAGCAAATAAAGAATCAATTGTGTCCCTATTATTGATTCAGATTAGTCATTTTAAGTAGTGGTCTTTTGAGAAGTGAGTACTTCTAGATCCCCAGATACTCTGCATGCAAATGCATTACCTAGCCCCAAGGAAGGGGAAGCAGGAATTCTCCATTACAGCTTGCAAATCACGTCATCAATTTTGAAAGGAGAAACTCAGTTCTCCTTTCATTTTACTTGGATGAAACTTCTGACTGTATCTGGATTAATTTTTATTTCCCCTAGAATAAGGGAGGGTATAGCTGGCTGTGTGTTCTTGCAGGGCATACTAGGGACAGGCAAACTTGAGATACTTTGGAAGTTTAGTTGGAGCCACTGATGCATAAGGAAAGTCAACATAAACCATAGCCTTTGGATGTGATAGCAGTTCACTCCCACTCTGTGCGGGTGTTAATGACTTGAAAATGGACAAGAGCACTTGTAAATCTCTTTTACCCTAGATCTCAAAATTACTCTAGGGAGAAGATCTCATTATGTTTGTCTCAGTTGTGTTACTGCTGTTGCCTTTGCTTTTGTCTAGGTTTTTCTGGGAGATTTTGAGACTGGGAGGCTGTTTGGGAAGAAGACTTTTCCAAAGATCAGATTCAGCTGGGGTTGCTGCTCTGTTCAAATACCCTTTTACCAAAACTGATTTGCCAACTGATCTATTAATGAAGAACATTTATGCATTTTTTTACCTTCTCTATTGCTAGAATACTCTAAGGAGACACTCCTGTATTCTAATTTACAGACTGTTTGTTTAAAAATGCTGATCTTGGATGCTATTTCAAGTATTGAAATAAATAGCATTAGATGTCAACTTTACTTTTTGTTGTTTATGCAGCTGGTATTCCTTTTCTGGATTTTTGTTGTTTACAGAGTTTATTGAACACTAAAAGGGGTCTACTCAACTCATATTTCTGGTCTGCTTTACTTTATCGTGTAGTGGAAGGAAGTTTTCGAAAGAAAACAAAGACTTGTGTTTTGTAGAACCGAAAATAAAACAAATTTCTGTTGATCTATGGATTCCTTTAAAACCTATTTGTGACCTCTCTATTTGCTACAAAGCTTAAATATGGGTTTAGATCATGACACATTCACTTAAGTGCTGTGAGAATTAATGTAAAATATTTTGGAAAATTTTCTACCGTAAAAAATCATTAGACATAATTAGCAAAATAATATATCTCATGAGAAATGATGAAATGAAGTATATCAGCTGGCAAGAAGTAGCTAGCTCCAGTGTTAAAGTTTTTCAATATTGTCTCCTTTTCCCATAAATCACTTCGAAGACAGATCACCACTTGGAAGGAGCCATGATATCAAATCTATGTTCTTATCCTACACTCTGGAATGGCCCCCTGCTCTTTTCTTCTGGCTATCTGGTAGGTCTCCCCACCCCAGGCAAGAAAAAGGAGGATTCTGCTAAGAGAAAAGCACCTTGAAGATAATTTCTTTTCTTCCCACAATGAGTTACCTAAATATTATTGCTGTAGTGTTTGGTTGTTTTTAAGGTTTGCAGAGGTATAAACCATTTGATCATCATAGGGATGGGGGAGGAGCTGAAGGACATCTCTTACTTTTGATGAAGCACTGAGGAGAAAGAACAGTGTGACAGAAAGACTATTTATAGAAGCTGCTTGCCAAATCAAAGCCCAAGTTTTAATTACATCTGCATGCACTGTAGCCACATTTAGTAAAGATCTAAATGTAGGATCATCTTCCTATTTTTGTTAGCATTTTTCCTTTTTTTCTGCAAAACCTGGCATCTGTTGTTGTGATTGACTATGAGTAAGAGCATGGATTGAGGCTGAAAATCAGTCAATGACATGAGCTCATTAAACATAACTTTTTTTAAAACTGTCATAGTTCTGCCTGCTTGTGAAGCATTCATTGATGGTTACAGATTGTTTTGTGTCCTAAGACTAACATGGTCACAGAGGAAGACTCGGTACCCGAAGGGGCTGGGGAGTGGGCACAAGCTCTTTGGGGTTGTATGGGAATTGAAGGGTTGCTCTTGGTGTGTTCTGTTGTGTTTGGGGTTTGATTTTTATAGAGGCTGTCCGTTTAGGCGGAATTATCAACACTAGCACTTTACAAAACCATTGAACCTCGTAAGTAGCCTTGTCACTTCAACAGAGACTCCAAGTGTTGTCCCACAAATGGGGTCCGTTTACCCCATGTGCAAGCCAATAACACAGAGTCGAGGTATTTTTAAATTAATTTCATTGATGTGCACGAATGGGTGCCTGTCCCAAGACAGCACAACTTTGTCTCAAAAATTCCTACATTTATATATTTAACTAATACATATTCACTATTATTTCCCTTAATGATTGGTTCTTTCTTCTTCACCTCTCGTATAAACTAGTGCATAGCCTCTGTCGTCTTTGTCCATTGTCTTCTTTTGAGTAGGTGGTTTCATTTGAATAGGTGGTCAATGAGTCAGTGGTCACAATCTCCCCCTGTAGGAATTACCTTTTACCTAGTTCTTACTCTGTCTTGGCAGCTCAAGCGGTTCTTCAAGGTTTGTTAATCAGACCACAATCTATTACCTTTTCTGACATAAGCATTCTACCTATTTACAAAGCCCCATTGTCTAGTCTAGTAGTTTAGGAATAAACCCTAAATCATGTCTAGTTATTGTTTCCCTATTTTAAATATTAACTGGTGGGTGTGGGGGCTGTACACAGGACTTCAGCAGCTGCTTGGTTATTTCAGTCATATTGTACATATTAATTGATAACACAAGGAAGTCTAGCTGGGCTTGAACTCCTGTTTCTTTTAGATAGTCTTTATCTAGGTCAGGGTTGAAGTTCTTGCTCAGAGCACTGCATGACGCTTGCGCTTTACTGTCATTGCTGTTGGATTGACAGAGACAGATTTTTCCAGTTTCTAGTCCCCAAATGCTGCAAAACAGTGGTGGCCTCTAGGATTTCTGTAAGGTCTGGCAGCAGCCTCTGGTCCTGCTTTCAGTCATGTACTAACAGAGAACTCCTTGCTACAGACTTAGACCTTTCATTTTTTTCCACTCTTTTCTGTCAATATTATATTGCTTCAGGGCATGCCTCTTTGACCTCACACTTCATCTCCTCCCCACTATTCATTTTGATCAGGACTGAAATCTAGTGCCAATTATTGATGCATTGCTATACTGAAAATGGCTTGTGGCTCCCCTGATGGCAGCACTCACATCTGAGCTTATGGCACAAATAGCTGGGTGCAGGTGTTCCGGTAAGAAGGATGGGGTGAAAGCCATACATTTGCTGTCCTCTCTTGGACACTGGTGGCTAAATGGGGACCGCAGGGAGTCATAGACCCCGGAACTAAGTACCCACCAAAGACTCCAGTCAACGTCTGAAGTTACATGGTCTGCAGATTCCCTTTCTCTTCTGTGTTGGGTGATAGCAGTGTGCTTTTTTACAGCAGAAGGATGCACTTTCTGTCCGACAGCTGTTTGCTTTTCAGTCAGTCATCTGAAAAATTGGCAGGGCATTAACAAGGTTGCTGGCCTTCCTAAAGCTCACCAAGGACTGTACCCTGATTTTTGTGAGCAAATAGTCAATGCAGTTTTCAAACTTAATTAGGAATAAAAACCTTTATTAAAACCTTTATTTTGGAATAAGGGCCAAATGAATGCTGTTCAGAATTGAAGCTGGTTTGCATTGCTTTCCTTAGAGAAACACATCTGCTCTGGGTTGGTTTTTTTTTGCCTCCGTTGGCACATTTATTTGTTTGTGTTGCATAGGGAACTGAGTATGTTATGAAGCTAAATCTTTCCTACCAAGCAGCAGCTCTGGCTCAGCTTTGGTGGTTATTTAAAATCTCAGAAGAGAATCATCAGCTGCTCCACTTGTACATTCAAACACACAAGGTGATATGCTAATTGGGCTTTCATTAGTGCTTGACTGACGTCACCAACAGAGTAGAAAGAAAGGGGGCTGAGCAGATGAAGTACTTTTCCACTGTTGAGCTGGTACTGACGCAGCTATGTACTATAGCTTTTTTTTTTTTTTTTTTTTTTTTTCCAAGGTCANCTGTGTGACTGCATCTGTGCGCTGTAGCATTCAAATATTGCCCTGGTGTATTAAGCTCAGAGCTGAGCCTTTTATGAAAAAAAAAGGGAACAGAGACAGTGAAATTCCTTTTTTTCTTTAGTGTTATTACTGTCTGGAATAGATTCAATTAGGTTAGACAAGTAAAATTTCATGATGCTACTCATCAGTGCTGTTCACATATGAGTACATATCTGCATATTTAGGCAGTCTGTCTCCTCTGAGAAACATAGATACCTTGGATAATAAACAGCTGCATGTCATTTAATGAGCAAGTAAGAGGCACAGCCTGCTTTTTCCAGGAGGGTGTCCACTGTATGAGCTCAAGCAGAAATTGTAGCAGAATTGAAACAGAATCTGTTCTTTTTTCAGAGCTGCCAGTGGAAACCTTTGCAAACTGTTACATGGGTATAGCAAGCAGCTTTTGCAATATAGTACATGAAGGACCTACATCATGGGTTATAGTATTGCATCAGAAGTCCACAGAGCTGTGTTTGATTCCTGTTTTCACCTTCAGAGGTGAAATACTTCACCTCTTTGTGCCTCAGCTACCCCATCACTGGTACAATAGGGATAGTATCTTGCTTTATAAAATGTTTTGCTGTGACAAGTCTAAGTTGAACTAAGTCTGCATCTTCAGGTATTAAAAAAATCAAAATGAATTTTGGTCATGATAATGACTAAATGTAGCCTAAGAAGGGGCAGATTTGCTTGACAGGAAACCATTTTTACTCAGCACTAAATGAAATAAGTTGATACAGGAATTAATTAAATATAATTGCTATTGCAAGTGGATGGTTGTAAGTTGGAGAAATATTTTTGTCTTGTAATAAATTAACTCAAATGTAATAAAAAGGATAAAGAGAGAAGGGAACTCTGATGTTGAAAAGGCCGTAGCAATACTATTAGGTTTGTTTCTTTTCAAATCAGAAATCAAGAGTGCAGCACTATTTATTGCTTTAACTTCAGAAAAAAATAGTGACAGCAGGGACCTTGTTAAACTGGGACACATATTTCAGTAACTAGAATCCTATTGTAATCACAATTACAGAGATATAATCTTGGGCTTTAGTCCATACGTTTGTCTTAGAGAGGTATTAATGCCATTGGTTTGCATCCTGCTTGCAGACCAAGATACTTAACTGAATTTTTTTTTTTTTTCTGTCATTAGCTGGGATGCACAGACAAAATGGCTGGGACTATCTTGTTCCTCAGTTCAATTAATAGACCTCCATTGTTTCTCCAGTAGAAAATTCTGACAACTCAGGATGAAAAATTATTCCAAATCCTGTCAGTGGGTTGAACAAATGAAATCCATCGTGATTTTAAATGGAGCCATGTATTATAGCCTCCTGCCTTTCATTGGACTATGGATCTTTTTCCCGTGTAATGTTTGTATTTTTTTGAAATGTGAGGACAAGGACAAAGTCAAGGAGTTACTGAATTATTTGTCATGAGCTCCTATTATAGTTCTTTTCCTTCTCATCCTTCTTGGGAAGAGCTAGGTAAGGTCTCTATTGAGGAAATATGCGCAGTGGGGGTGCAATTTAGAACTCCTTCCACTCTTCCAACTGAATCAAATCCCTGGGTAATGACTGAAGAAACTGAGCCCAGGGGCTGCACTGTGGTTATGCACAGTAGTAACAGCAGAAAGTCAAGTTGTTGTAGGAATTGTGTGTTTGTTCCATTTCTGCCTAGGAGTTGTTCATGAATTGCTTGATGATCACTAACACCAGGGTACTTCGAGTCCCAGGAGTGGTGATTGTAAATATATACTGGTTTTTAGGACTGTAGTTTCAATTGTCTGGGACCTGTGAAGGTAAACACTGCTCTACAACTGAAATACGTGGAAATAGGAGGAGATGTGCAGGAAATAATCCCAGCCAGTAGTGATGTATTTTAATCTTTATAAATTGAGTTTTTCATAGGAGAAGCAAAAATTGCTGTTAATGAAGACAGTCTCACATAATAATCTCATTTTCTCATAAAAGCAGTAACTGTTGTCAAAAGGGAGTGGGTGGTCATGGCCCACAAGCAGCTTGTTTGCCCACCAGATGGAGCTAAAAAAATCTGTCCAGGCTCTCCAGGAGCTAGCAGGTGCTCCATGATCTCCTAACCTAGGGTCCCGCAGTACAGTTAATGTAAATATTTATTGCTGGCAGCTCCAGTGTGTGACCCCCACTGCAGCTCCCTGCTCAGGGTCAAGGGCCAGCAGGCTGTGCTGTCCCAGGAGGTGCTGCAGGGATACAGAGGCTCTAGGTATCATGCCTGTATTTGCCCGGCTATGCTTTAGTCCATTAGCATTTCCATTTCAGTTTATGCTTTTTCTTTCCTGATAACACTATTACTAGCTTTAAAACTTGCTGAGGGAAGAGGCATGGGAGGTCCACTTAGTACAGCAGAGGAGAGGTGCTGTGTCAAGGATGTTGGTGGCACTGAGACTTGCGGGAGGACATTAGAAAGGTACCTTTGAAACTACCTTTGAAAAGGTAGCTTACAGAGGCCTTGGTCCTTTGAGGTGTGCTGTGTCTCCTCTGAGGTGACAGCAAACCTCACTGGTTGTCCTGTTGATGGGACACCATGGGAGCTAAAGGCCATTTCCCCCCTCCAAGACAAGCACCACCTTTTTCTTTTTAAAATGAACCTGTTACTAATGCTCTATACCCAAGGGTTAGTAACTGTGGCAGTCCTTGTGTACTCTTCTGGGTGAGTCAGCTCCTAAAGACTGACACCCGGGAGTGAACGCTTGTAAGGAAGAGTTAATTTAAAATAAGATTAAATAATTGTAGGAAAGGAGAGCAAAGGTAGTTATACCAAGTACCCAGGTATTTAACTTCTTTAGCTCTTTTTTCCTTTAAAATTTAACAGCTGGTTACCTAGTTTGTCTCAAGAATTTTTTTTTATTTTTTTTTTTTGATCGGTGGTGTCATGGTTACATCAGATGGCTGTTACAATGAGGCTTTTAAAACCTTTGGTTCTCACATTTTTCAGGGTTAAAATGGAGTGGAGAGAAAAGTTTAATTGGAAAAGAAATATTCTGTTATTCTAATTAAAATTATTTGTCAAAGTAATTTTGACAAATCTGCTCATTAGTGAAGAAAATAATATGAATGGCTTAAACACTACAGATAAGGAAACAACAAGGAAGAAAGCAGCTTATGTACTGTTTTATAGATTTCACTGAGTATAATCAGGAGTGGAGTAACAGGAGGACTTAATGCGCCTATGCTTGAGGTGAATTAAAGTAGGTGAATTAGGTTCTGGTTCCTAAAACCCCTAGTTTGGACTCCTGGAGTAGATGGCTTGTTTAGAGATTTTGTTTTAGAAGCGATTTTTTTTTCTCAGAAAAGATCATTGTCTCTAGCAGGAGGACCTGAGCATTTTTATGTGCAATCAAAAAGATGGCTTCATTAGCCTTAACAGAGATTCAGTGGGATAAATTACATGGCTGAATGATGCTATGAAAGGAAGCAGCATGGGGGGAGGAGGTGAGGGAGGAGGAGGAGGTGGGTTAGGGAGCCTGTGGGGTTGTTCACAGAGCTACAGTGTGGCGGGAGCTGGGCCAGCAGAGAGTTTCAGGGTAAAGAAGAAAGGTGCTGTGGTATTGTCTAGAGATGGCTGGCAAATCAGAACAAAGCTTCTATCTGAACAATAAGCTGATATCAGGGAATACTGTTTAATGGTGGTTTGTTTGTGGGTTTTTTTCTCCCTAGGCTTCATTTAAAAAAAAAATCTTAGCAATGATCAGGCAGATGCTACAACTAGCCTCAGTGAGAATGGATAACAGCTCAGGTTAAGATAGGGAAATTACAAGTTGGAGGAGTTAAAAAGTTGAAAGGGGAATGGCTGACTCGGTTAGGAGCCAGCAGGAATTGCTTCTCAAAGCTTATGAAGGATGGATGAGGTTCCAGAGAGGGCCACCGTTTGAAATAGCTTTGAAAATGGAGGCAGTGGGGTGGGGGGAGAAGAAGAGATCTTCAGTTTTCAGAAGAACAGTGGGATGAAAAGTTTAAAACAAACCATCTTGAATATGATGAGGTGTTAATAGACAGCCAGCGGCATTAAATCATGACAGCAATCTTAATTTCCTTCCATATTAGGATAGCAGACTGTTACTAAGGAAAAGGTAACTTGTATCTTCACTGCAGGAGAGCTTCTTGATACTATTTTGAATGACATTCTCATAAACAAGATAAGGACACACAGAGTGACATGAAGCGGGAGTAGTATAGTGGGGAGAGTCTTGACGAGTAGCTATTTGTGAGATTCTGTCAAATGAGGAGGATGCAATGTGTGGAATTACTTGGGAGGGTGTGGTGGGTCTAGCGCATGTCGGTACTTAGAGCAGTAATTTGTGCAAGGAACTAGAAAATATGTGTATTGCATTTCTAGGCCATGCTTAGCTGGAAAGGCTGCAAGCATTTGGATGAAAGGATTAACATCCAAAAGAATCTTGACAATTAGAAGAACTCATTTGAATTAAGTGGGATTCGGTTCAAGGACAGGCACAGAGTCCTATGATGAGGTATAAAATATTTGTGAGATTAAAAGATGACTAAACAGCTAGCTGGCAGTCTGTCAAGAAAGGATGTGGGATTATAGTGGATAACAAACTGAACACCAGTTGAGGCTATCGTAGTGATGCAAGGAAACATAAAGAAGACCATACTATGCAAAACACTGGAAACAACCTTTGTGCTGTGTTTGGCACTGGTACGGCCACAGCTGGAACATTTTGTCTTGTTCTGGGCCCCACACGGAGACTTGGAGTGAATAGAGATCAGAGATCTGGAGAACACAGGCAGTGAGGAAAGGCTGGAAGAATGAATCTGTTTAATCTAGAGACAAGATAACTGTGGAGCTGTGAGAGTTCATAAAATAAAATAAAATGGCTGCCTCAGAGGAGGTGTGTGCTCTGTGTGTGGTACAGATAGCACGAGAAGTAGTAGGCTTAAACTCCACTGGAGGAAATCTGTATTAGGCAATGGGAAAGGCTTTGTAACAGTAAGGCTGCATAAACTACTGACATACAGGTTTTATAAGAGCAGGGTAAACAAATTTCTGAGAAAAAATTAATGGGTACTATTGCTGTTGGAATGGAACAGAGAATGAGTAAGACTGCCCTTTATACTTGTTCTAAACTTGTTTTCTATAGATGTCCTATAAAAGAGCCATAGACACCTGTCTGGGCACCATGGGCACACGAGAGCACCCAGTGCTCGTGTTTTGTTTTGGTCAAAAAAGCAGTAGTGACCAAAAAATGGGAAGCACCTGCTTCTCCCTAAGCTGGTAGGAGACATCCAGCCTTCCTGCAAAACTTATTGTAGTAAAGGGGTGGTGAGGAAAAGGAGAGCACGGGACTTTCTCCTGTGCAAGAGCCAAGTGATTCTGCCAGTCTTTTCAGTGTTGTAGTCATCGTTGATTTTTTTTAAAAAAGAGGATCTTAAATTCAGGTGCTGCTTTGCAGGGTCAGCTCCGAAGTTCTGCAGGGCACTGTGCATGGCATGTGACAAAGCAAGCCAAAAGCAAATGCCCAACATGCATTCTGTGAAACTTCAGGTCAAAACATGCCTCTGTGCTGGATTTCTAGATCCTGGAAATGTAGGATCTTCTGCTTGAAATCACAGAAAATCCCAAATAGACCTAAATTCAGTATTATTTTGGAAAATACAAAGCGTTCTATAGTTATGCAATAGATATCACCTTGATTGTAATTACATGAATCAAAATTAGATTCTGATCAAATAGTTTATGATCCTTGTAAGCAAGATGCTAACAATTGCAAAACACTGACAAATGTAAATAGTAATCTAACATTATAATGCCATATTCCAGTGTGACTATACCTTCTTTACAGGTGGTACATTATATTCTGTTTCTGTGTAGAGAGAATTGTATCTAGTATGAGAGAAAATAACTTGGGAGTGCCAGCCCTATATATTGCTGGACCTTACCAGGAGCTTGTTATTTATGCTTTGGAAAGTCATTTGGCTTTTTTTGGGGAAAAAAGCGTAAAAACAGTAGAAGCAGTATATTTATAACTAACTGTAAGTTGAGTATATTTGATAATTGGAATAGTCTGAGAACCTTGGATTAAAAATGCCATAGAAAAAACAACATGTTGAAGCTATAGAAGACAGTTTTCTTCCTCCTGGTTCATGGTGTAGCATCACACTGACTTACTTTTTTTCCATCCTGTGTCCTGTGCCCCAGGGGGAAGAAAAATGTTAGTGAGTGTCTCAGGTAGATGGTCTGGCAAACGGAGAATGATTTCCAGTTAAAAAAAATTACTCTTACCATGTTTCTTCCAATGGGGCCGTCATCTTGGATTAGTCTTTTGTATTTCATATTGGCTTGCTAACAGAAAACAACCCTTTTGCAGTGTAAAGCAAAGAAATTCAGGGTGGTTTGGTGGTTTTTTTAATCTATCATATTAGTTTATGAAAAAACATTACCTCAGTGCTACAATATTGCCAAATAGCCATTTTACATGTAAACAAAGCACTCTTCTTCTGATCCTAGTCCATCAGTCCAAAGAATTACATTGGTTTTGATGATGGTGAGAAAACAGTATGGGAACAGAAGACTGTGGTTTGTTTTGAAGGATGACTCCGTAAGAGTGAAGCTGTGTAAGTGTATGAAAATCAGGGAGACAAGGGAACATTTTGTATTTGGTTCCCACTAGAACAAATTTTGTAGCTTGTTAGTATTTCTCTGGTCTGTAGGATATGCTGCAAAGGAAGCTTTTCTTACAGTAATTCAGGATATTGGCTTTTGGCATGGTAAGTCAATGGAAGTTTTACCCCTGACTTTATCAGTGCTACTTATGGCCAGCGTATGAAAAGCATAGAAGTGATGGGGAAAAGGGCAGCATGGAGATATGAAAAAAAACCCACCACATTTTACGAACTCCCAAACTGTCATTTATAGTTTGCTCTTAGTTATGCCTGTATGCACCCACAATTTTCCGAGCTATTTTGTATGTCTGTATGACACAAATGGCCCAGTGTTAGGAAACACAGAGCTGTCTTTATTACATACTATGTGTAGGAACTACTGTGTCTCAAGCAAGTGAGTGAGAAGCAGGACTGTCTATCTTTCTATATGTGTTCATGGGTCTTTGTATTTATAAAGCAGCCTATACTATCACAGTGAGATAAAAGAGCTGCTAATTGCATACATGTTCAAGTGCAGCTTGGAAAACTAACTAAACTGTACTATTTCAAATGAAATGCAGCAAAGGATTTGAAATTTAAATTGGGAGGTGGAAAAAATGTGGTGGAGTCTTCCAAAATGGATGGCTTAAATGAGGCGGTGGTTAGAAGCTGGGAATGGAGCTCTGGAGAGTTGGGTTTGGGTCCTGGCTCTGCTACACACGGGCTCTGTGGCAAATCACTTCCTAACTTGCTCATGCATTTCACCCTTCATTTTGACGTTATGCTTCTCAGTGTAGGGACTAAGTCCCAGTGTGAGGATTTTGGTGTGGAGCACAGTGGGAGCTCTTCTCATCTGAGGCCTCTGAGTGCAAAGATAGTTTGAAGGATAAATGATGACAATAATCAGAGTGTCTGAAATTTCATTCAAGAACTCATCAACTGAGTGAGTGTTTGGGGCTACCTGGAAAAATGATGTGGAAAAGCATTTTCCAGTGAATGAGACTTAATGTTTCTCCTGTGCCACCCAACTAAGCAACAAGAAGTAAGTGCTATCTCAAAGAAAAGGGGTGAAAGTGAACTTGGAGTGATTTACAGAGAAAAAGGCATTGCCCATCCCTGTCTGTCCTCAGCAGCTTCCTGCACTGCAACTAAAAACGATTCTCTCAGTCGATTATCCTTAAGATATCACATAAACCTGGTTGAATAAACACTACAAATAGGCACAGTGTTTTCTGCCTTTGAAGCTGGTTGGGGAAGTGAGGACAGGGCTATCTACTTTGATAGGGTACAACCAAGAACTGAATAACAGAGGGAAAGCCAAGAGGACGTCCTTAGCCAAAACCTTGCTGTGTGCTGAGGCAATACAAACACAGCCCAGAAAGACAACAAAGTAGTTTGCATGAAATCACTTAAATGTCTTTGCTTCAAATAGGCCTGAATGGGAACACAAGACCGTTCCCACTCAAGAACATTGAGAAAGTTTGGAGGACGGTATTAAATTTGCATCCAAATTCAGATGCTTAGAAATTTCTGTTTTCTGGCCCTATTCAAGATCCTGAATGTGAACATCCATCAGATGCAGTTATTTTAATGTAAGTATTCTGGCTTGACTGCATATATAATCTCAATCTGCATTCACACAACAGCATGGATGACAAAGGATCCATGCTCTAATTAGACCTCTGTGGAATGTTTCATGGTTGTAAATGATTTTTGGAAATCTCATCTGATAATGTTTTTTTCATTCTCTGTGGAATGCAAGTAGATGGGACGATAAACAGAACTAGTGTGGTGGAAGTCATCCACATACTGAAACAGGGATGGTGCAAATGCCTCCTATTCTGACACACAGAAGGATGGAAATACTTTTCCTGTGTCTAGAAAATGTTTTTGAGATACATACTGCAGACTTAATACTTAGATTGGTGTGTAGGACACTGACTTTCCACAATACTGGCACATGCAAAACACTTCCTCTGCTGTACTGCTACTTCTCGGGCATATTTGATTTGCAGAGATCTGGTTCTCTCTCGCTTCCCATCTAAGATGGCCTGTTCACAGCATCACAGCTCATGCTGGATTAAGTAATGAGGCCAAGACCAAGCTCTTTCAGTACCAGAGACCTAAAGATAAAGGGGAAGAGAGTGGTGCTGAAACATCAGTTTTAACTACAGGAGGTAGGGACATGCTTGTGTTCTCTGCCCAGCAAGACACTTTCCTAATTAGGTAGATCAGGTAGTCTAAGAAAGAAGAAGATTTCTAATTACAAGGCTGATAGTAGCTTAGTTTCTGTCCATAAATCATCTGTACTCTCACTCAAATAATTCTAGTCTTTTTCAAATAAGGAGTTAATATTAGTCTGGAAATAGTGCATCTTTCTTTATGGATTGTTAAGTTCTTTATGTATTACTTTGAGACTCTAGCTTGGTTAGCTTGAAGTTGTCACAGAAGATTTATCAAGGAGAGGCATTGGATAAATCAGATGATATTATCTAGATATGTGCCTGACCCAATCCAACATGGGTAGGTAATAATTGATAATGTATATATTTTTTTAGTGTCTCATGTTTGTTTGGAGTCAGTGTTATGACTTGGTATTACCCAGTCTAATTTCTAGATAAAGTTAATGAAGTTATTTAAATGAGAGCCTGGAGGATTAGGTAATGTAGAGGGACTCTCTGCTTACTCTTGTCCTGTTTAGAGAAAAAAAAGCTCTTGATAAAATGTGCGAGTGTATTTTTAACAGGCTCAGCCTCAGACACTGTTTGAAATGGTGATGACCCTGTTGATCCTACATTAATGAAGAATTATAGTAGCCTACTCTTGGATGTATAATTGAAATTAAAAAAGGGGCTACGGTGGTGCTTTTGAGTCCTTGGGACTTAACAGATTGCTATTTCACAGAGAGATTAGTGAAGGCACTAATCCAAGCTGTAACTAAAATGTTCAAAAAAGACTGAGGCTTTTTAGCCTTCTGGGTCTACCTCCCCAATTTCTGTTATTCTGGGACCAAACAATAAAGGATGCTGTGATCACAATCTCTTTCTTTTGCTGCCACTTAGGTCAGCATGTTGTAGTCCTCCAAACATGCAGGAATTTACAGCATGTCCATACTTGTGTCTTCCAGGTTGATTGGTGAGGTTTCTATAGATTTAAGATTAGAAATAGAGCTATTTAAAATTCCACAGTGTTGATACATAGTTACATTTATTTGACTGATTCTGTAATTAAATGGATTTACATGGATTACAGACAAATTACTTTAAGAAGTGACAAGGAGATGGCTAGTTAAAGGTGAATTACATCACAAGCTTAGTGGTATGTTATGAGCTCCTCTGTGAAATCTAGCCACATGTTAAGATTTAAAAAGTGGTGTTGACAGCAATTGGGTTATTCTAGCAATTGTAACTGCTAAGTGGTTTGCCCTTTGAAAATATGTCCTTGTTTAGGCATCTAGCTAGGAATTTGAGAGTCTGCAGTTGGCCACACATTTATGAAAATAAACAGTCAAAATTTAAGAAAATGAAGAAAGGTTAATTTTAAAAAGAAAAAGATTGGAGCTTGAGGTTAAAGAAGGCTCAAGAAAATAAGTAGAAGAGGGACAGAAACTGTCAAGTAAACCAAGAGTGACCAGTGCTTTTAAGAGGGCTCTAGATTTTAAATCTACATCTCTTAAAACTGAACTATAATGAGTAGCAAAGCATGCAGGTTTTAACTGCATTTTATATTTTTTTTTGTGATAAAATATGTGTACTATTGATTAAATGGATTTAACTCCAGCTAGGCTTGAAGTGACGAGTTCAGTGAAATCCTGTTTTATTTTTATCATCTACGTGGCAAGTTGGCTCAGAGCATATTTCTCCTCCCTGCCCCTGGAGAGCTGTCTGTTTAAGTACACATGTTCTTTCTCCCAAGTATGCTCTGAAATATGTTTTTTTCAGCTTGGGGACCTTTTCACAGTGTTGTTTTGATCTCCTGATAAGACCAGTTTCATTGGTAAATCAGATTGGGGAAAATCATGGTGTAGAGAAATTCTGTGCTAGAAAACAGATCTGCACTAAGATTAAGGGCTTCAGAAGCACTGCTGTTTACTGTACTGATAACCAAAAAGCTTTTAATTCCCAGATTTAAAGAAGTATGTTACAGCTGCACCTGCCTCAGAAGAGTTTTTTTTTTTTCCAGCATGTGAACTAGAAACACAGTTTCGTAGGGCTGAAAACTAAAGTACTCTTATTATCAACAACTTATATTTCATTATTGCATGTTTATACTTTGACCCAATTTGCTATCTTATCAGAACAGCTGAAGGGCTAGTGTAAGGCAAGAGCACAGTTTAATCTGAAACTATGGCTGAAGATATTTTTAACTTTGTAAACTGATCACCAGAAAATCAGTCTTGTCACTGATGTACTCTGGTGTGTCAGAAAAGCTCAGTTTGCACTTCGCTGTGGCTGAGGGAGAAGCTGCTACCCGTGGTGCTTTCAGTTGTTCGCACAACTTGTACGGTTTGTTTAGTTGTACACCTCATGCCTGCCCCTGACTACTATTGAGTGGACAATAATAATAATAAAAGGTAGTTTAAATGGAAGTTGCAAATACCTGGCACATATTAGATTTTGTCCATGGTGAAATCTGGGAAAACATTCCCTAATGTGACCTACTACTTCATTATCTTAATTTTTCGTCGTCAGCTTGAGGCATCTCAGTTCTGTGAGCCACCTAGAGTATGGACAAAGAATTAATACATGTTCTTCCCTCATGGTTCTCCAAGCTGTGTTCTTCTGTTTTAATTAAATACTTCATTTATAACAATGAAAAATAATATCAAAAGAAAATAGGTTCCCTGGGGGTTCTTTCTGCTGCTGCCAAATGCTTTGTAAGCCATCACTAGGAGAGCAGTACCAGGATGATGTATGGAGCTAATAGATCAGCACGATGAGGTGGAGCTGGAAAAGAGAGGGTTGGGGTTTTGAGAATATCTGTCTTACTACATTCNAGTTAATTTCTTTGTGAAGACCTGGCCAGCATGGTCAGATTTATACAGGGCAATTAGGACAACAAAATATTTCAAGTGGTTGAGTTAATTAGCATGACAGGTTCTTGTGTAAATTTTTCCGCAACTATTGAGATGGCTTAGGAACCTTTAGCTCCATTCTCAGCAGTGGTAAAGAAACTCAGTTTTATGGACTTACATCATTGCACATCATTTTAAGCTCATAATAGTTTGACTTATGAAAATGGTACATATACTCCTAAGTGCTTATGAAAATTTGATGATAAATCTCACTGAAAGTCAACAGGACTTAGAATTTCAAGTGGCAAAGTAACTTCTGAAAATTATACATTACTACTTCATGTATTCAGGAAGCCATGTCTTATTTGTCAACCTGGTTTCACATTAAGATCATCAGGGTTTTTTTCTTGGAGGACTAGTCACACCAGCCCTCATCTGTTGCCAGGTTCCACACATGAGGATGAAATGTGAATGTCCAGTCAAAATTTGTTTTTTATTTTCAGTGAAGTGTTATTTTAGCCAAAGTAAGAAAGCCCAGTTTGGCCATCTATTTTGTCAGATCACTGGTTTTTTCAGACTAACGGTCCTCTCTCAACCATCAGAAATTTCCTAGGAATCATAGCAGTCCTTTATCATTACTGTTGTAATCAAATATAAACCATAATGTTCATTATGGCCTTAAGGAGCAGCTGCAGACCACTTCTCATGACATCATGCAAGTCCAGTCTCAACTGTTTTGGCTGAGATTTTATGGCTATTTGTGAAAGAAGAGCTTGCTTTGTGTCTTCGTGCACCAGAGAGTGCCAAATGAAACACACAGATTACAGGAGGAGGGTCTTTAAGTAAACACGTATAGAGAAGGTTTTCTGAGCAAATGCTACTAATGCTGACTCTGTGGTATGGTGGAAACCCATGGGCAGAAGGCTTCCTATAAGCAAATAATATAAAATACTCCTCTTGTTATTTCATAGAATCATAGAAACATTTAGGTTGGAAAAGACCTTTAAGATCATCGACTCCAACCACCAACCATGCCCACTAAACCATGTCCTGAAGTGCCTTGTCTACATGCTTTTTGAATACCTCCAGGGATGGTGACTCCACCACTTCCCTGGGCAGCCTGTTCCAATGCCTAACAACACTTTCAGCAAAGAAATATTTCCTAATATATACTTATAGTGGGATTAATCAGTAAGGGGCTTTTCAAACTGAGGATGCCCTTTTCATGAGCTTTAAACCCAAATCCTGGAGCCTTAACAAACCTCACTGGAGGCAATAACAGCTTTGGAGCATGAACATGTCTACACAGTAGATAAGATTAACTGATTAAGTTCATAAAACAAAGGTCCCGTTACTGTAAAAACTTGTCACGGTTGATTTTTGAAGGTCACTTTCTGCTATGGCAACAGAGAAGCCTTCCCTGGGAAAGGAAGGACCATAACTGAACCAACGTGGAGAAATCACAGAGGCAAAACAGAGCTGCACTGGCATTTGCTGAAGGTACCAGCAATCCCTTTAGAGAACATGCAAGATGGCCCCTTCTTCCCCATCTTATCTAACTGGTTTATCTCTCTGGGTATGCTTACACTTGGCTTTTTCTGCTGAAGTTGAGCTATTGCTCAAGATAAACCTGAAGTAACCAGTTAACCTGAAGTAGTTGAAGTATTCCTAAAGCAAGTGGATATATTATGTTTACTGTTGTTGGTGAAATACATGGACAATCTGAAACCACAGTGCTTTTTCCTGTCAGGTTGGGATGGATTGAATAAAAGGGAGAGAGCTGTCCACTGAAGCACTAGGGCTCTGTTGGTACCTCTTTGTATGTGTGCATGGGATTATGTATAGGGGTTTTCTTCAGGTACTTTGCTGAGACTTCTCTTTGCATAGTTTGAATGTTTACAGGAATGCAATCCTAGCTTGAAAGTTATGAGAAAAAGGAGAAGACACTGGGTGATCTATGGCCTCATCTGGATCAGATCCTAGGCAGAACCCATCAAGAGTTAGGGCATAGAGGCAGAGAAAACAATATTGGGGTTCTCTGGCGCTGAATAATGTCTCTTTATGGTGATCACATTCATGCCCAGAACAGGTTAAAAGCTGAAGGGCTATAGCAAAATGATTACTATATATGATTTGAAAACATTTTATAACACATTTTCCTTACATTTACCATCTGATCTGACTACTCAGTTAAGGCCAAGTGACAATCTTGCATTTGTTAGGAAGAATTTCCTATGTGAAAGTCCTGAGCTGGTACATAACCTAAACCCCATGTTAAAGTTCACTGCTAAAAGCATTATTCCTCTGACAATTTACACCATGTGATGGCTTCACAGTGTAGTGGCTGTATTTACAGTGTGTTACTCTGTATTACGTGCTGCCAGCCATCTGTAAAGTGCTTGTTATCACCTGCTTATGGGCATTAAAAAGACTAATGGACCAGATTCTCCTTTACAGAAAAGCCCCTTTATGTCTCTCAGGCTGGTTTAAAGGGACTGTGAACTGCAAGTAAAATAATCTCTTCCTACTTTATGGTCCATTTGTACCTCTGCATTGTGTAAGGGACCCCAGCATAAATGAAGATGAGGTCCTCGGGAATCTGGTCATGTTGAGCTGCTAGGTGAACAAAGGATCTCTAAAGAATATTAATAGTAACTCATTGGTCTTTCCACTACTATGAACACCAGTCCTTAAATTTGTAATCTCTCAGCGATGCATCTTGCCAGCCTTGCAGATGAGGAACCAGCACACAGAGGGAATAGGCGATTTTCCTGCAGTGTGGAGCAGAACCCAGGTCCTGAACCAAGCAGAAAGATTTAATGCCATTCAGGACTAAGGTGCATGCGCAGAAAGCAGTTTGTTTTTTCTCCTGAATTCCCTTCAGAGGGAAGTAAATCTGATCAGAGTACACGATGGGACCACCAGAGGACGGAGTAGTGGAAGGCCACAGGACAATCCATTTGCCTGCCTCTTGCTGGTTCCCTGACACTGCAGCCTCTGGTGTCCAGGGAACGGGGGACAGTCTGCATGGCTGTTTGCTCTGGAAATGTCAGGCTCCTGAAGCCTGACCTCCCAAGCAGCAAAGAGTGTACGGGCTGTCAGAAATTTGGTGAAGGGGTAATGCTAGGAGATCAGGCTCTTGAAGGAAAATTACCTGTCAGCTATGGCTGCTTTGGCAAAACAGGTCCATTTCTGCAAAAGACTAATTAATTTGCTGAAAACTGATGAAACAAGATATTTCTTAAATTGTCCTATTGGTGCTGCTTTCAGCACTCACTTCCTGGACTTAATCACCGGAGAGTGCTGCTTCTCTGTGTCTGTGTCTCTTGCTTTTGGCTCCTGCATGCACTAAAGGGAAATGCTTCAGCAGGTAAATGTTTTTTTCTGTCAGTTGCTTCTTTATCTCTGTTATTAGGTTGTCTCTGTATTGCCAAATTTTAGCACTCACTGATCATTGCTCTACCATATCCCTCAGCTGCAGAGAGCTAAAGCCACACCATACTGAGACAGGAAGATTGTAAATTAAATGCATTGGCATAGCATTGGCTTGTCTGGAAATTGTCACGTACCTTGGTGACTGCGACTCTTGGGGGATGACAGCAATATAAGTGGTGTAAAAACATTTATAGTTAACAATGCGCCCGTATGGAGTCTTCCCTGTGATGCTGCTGATAGATCATAGAGTGCTCTGCAATGCGTCACACGGACAGCACAGTCAGGGAGCTTGGGAATATTAATGTGAACATTTTTGTTATTTGTTTGCAAGAAGCTGAATGCCGGGTCTGAAGTGTCACAGGTCGGACTGAGCTCACCCTGGCTGGCCACCCTTGCTGGGAAGCGCCTCCATGACCACGCTGCCTGTGTGCCGCGTTTCTGCTCTACCCAGCCTGGGGCGTGAGTGTCCCGTGTCACAGCTCTGCTGGCCAGAGTAAGGGACTGGGGTATGGGTATGGAGAAGGGCAGAGGACAGGGGAAACCAGTGAAGAGGAGGGCACAGAATGAAGCCCCACCATACCTCATTTTTTCGCTTTGGCTTCCATTAGTGATGCAAGTTAAAGCTGCCTATTCACACCACATCTCTGTCCTCAAAAGTTTTAACTTATGCCAGGGCTAGACAGCAGGGGGTCATCTCATATTTTTCCTTGTTGCACCTGGAATGCTCTAATTAGTATGTTTATTGTCTCTATATACTCAAAACCAAGGAGACGTAACAGGATATCTGCCTGGAAATGTTCCTTTTTTGAAATAACATTCTTCTTCTGCAGTGTTGCCCATGGTGAACTCTATTAAGAGTGGCATAGAATAAAACTTTTCACAACACTCATTTGGGGATACCTGTATCTCAGCAGCAGCTGAAGAGGCAAATCAAATGTTTGCAATGAGTGGGAAAGAAATAGGGAGCAAAATTGAAAATGTCACTATGCCACTGTATAGAACTGTGATTCACACACACTTTGATTACTGTGTGCTGTTCCCCTCATTTCTAAAGGATATATTAAAGCTGTAAAAGGTTCAGAGAAGGGCAGCGAGTATGAGTGTTACCATAGATATGGAATAGCTTCTCTGCAAGGAGTGACTCAGAAGGCTCTGTCTTTTCAGCCTGGAAGAGAGGAGAGGTGTGTACACAATGTCTGTACCTCTGGGGCATCTGGGCAAGCTGCCTGTTCTCTGCTGGCAATATGTGAAGCCAGAATCTGCCAGCCCTGGATGAAGTAGGTGACTTGACTCTTTTCTTTCTTCTCTGCATCTGAGGTGCCATAGGAAACCCTGAAGTCCAGCTTAGGAGCTGTCGCAGTTGGAGTACAGTTCATGTTTTTTGCAGAACTCCTGTAAAAGTGCATGGCCTCCTGCTGTTATAACTTGTTCTTTGGCTGCTTGGACAGGGAGGTTATGAATATGAATTGTAGAGATATCTGGAGGCAACATGACCATTTGCTTTTTTTCCCCTGCCAGTTCTTTTCCTTTTTTGTTTTAAATTTTGCTGATAAGTCCCCACAAGCAGTTACACCTGTGTGCAGCTAGTGTAAACAAAATGGAGGTTCAGTGAGGTGGAACATAAGGTCAATGGAGACAGAGGTATTTTTTCTGCATCTTATTGCTTCTGATTCACAAGGGAGGTTAGTTGATGCTGTAACCAGCAGCAAGATCCTCATTGCATTCTATTCCCAGTCCTTCACAGCAAAGAATTTCTTGCTTATTTCTCTTTTTATCATCTGCATTTTTCAGCTTATGCCTTGGAATGTTTGAATTTCCAAAGGTTCATGACTGCTTTTGCAGTGTGGCCTGCCTCTCAGAAGTGCTGAGACTTAGAAGCTGCTCTTGAGTTCAGTGGGAAGTTTTGTTGGCCATCATTTCTGAAATGATGTTACTCTACAGAAGTTATGATGCCTTCTGTCACTGCAGCATGCTCTGTTTATTAAACAGCATTTTTTTCCCACAGGGAATGTATGTAGCGGTTACCCACAAACCTGCGTCTCATGGTGTAGCAAACACCATTCATTGCTTCAGTTGTCTGGTTGTAGGGTGCTGGTCTCGCATCTATTCAGGCACATGTTACAAGCCCGAGAAACGTGTCTTGAATTTCCCTCAGTTTGAAAGATACCTCTGTATTCTGGAGAAACTAAGGGCAATAAATGGCATGAGAAAGGATGCATGCTCTCCCCTGTAGCAGCAGTTTTCTGCAGAGTGCTGCATAGCTTGTGCAGGTAGGGTAAATCCAGCTCTCTTAGTCCACAGCCTTTGGGACAGTTGTAGCAGAGATAGTGTCACTGTCAGGATCCACCACAGGGGTCACTGCTATGTTTGGATCCCCCTCCACCCCACCGCGGTCAAGTAATTGGAGAAGCATCTCAGAGAGCAGAAAGTCCAACAAGACTGAAAGGCAGCTGGCCCCAGTGCTGTCCAGTTGATCCCTGTTGGTCTGAGTAACAGCATAGCTTAGGGACGCCACGCACCTGCCACAAGGCAGAAACAGCAGCCTGCACCATCTTGAGTGTCCCTTATTTTGCTTTTGACAGAGCAGCCGTCTCTCCTTCTGTCTGGAATAAATAGCTTTTGCCCTGATTAATAAATATCCAGTGAAGCCAGCTGAACATTTAGGGGGAAAATCTATTTCCCCTTCCAATCCCCCACCTGCATCCCTGCTGTTTAACAGCTTCACTGAGCTGCATCTCGTCCTTCCCCTTCCCCGTGTGACTGTACAGCTGCAAGCTCCTCTCCCTTCTCATCATATGAATAAAACATCACGGTCTTGTGTCACGATGAAACCTGCCTTGCTGTGCTTTTTTAATCTTCTGTTTATTTATTTATTTATCTATGGCATGCAATGCTAATATAATTTAAATGGTATAATGAAGACTAATGTTATTAAGTTAAAAATGTGTGGGTTTTTTTCCCCTTATTGAGTGGCTTCAGAGTACTGCTGAGAAATATTACAGCATGTATTTTATTATTCAAGATGATGCTGATGTAGAAGTTTCCTGACTCACCTTTCGCCATTTCTCTGACATTAAAAGAATTTCTTGCCTGAAACCAGTGTGATACACGGTTAAAGAATTATTGTTACAATGTATTAGATTATACAAATGTGTTATTGTAAACCAGTGATGGTTTTTTGGTCAATAACTTAACTCAATGGTCTCTATCAGAGTGGGTGAGTCTGTGCTTTTAGATTTTGAAATGCTGAACATTGTAATTCAAAAGGAGAGTGTTTTCCTGAAAGAAACAAATATGTAGTTAAGATACAGAAGTGCCTTCCTCCTCTTTTGAGCTCCTCCATTTGAGCCTCCTCCATTTGAGCTAATATGAGATTTTTGCATGTAGTCTAATGGGAAGAGAATGGGTAGCTTGATGGATGACTAGACAGACTTTTGCAGCCGCATAGTTTTATATCCATGGAAGACTATTATGTTTCTGAGGGGAAATATCTCATTTATCTCTCTGTTGAAACCATTTCGTCTAGGATGTGATGAATGAATTGGCAGGTTTCTTAGGATATGCTTGTTCTCATCAACAAAAGGAAACCATGGTTTGTCATGGGAAAGGTAGTCTGACCCAAAAGCCTTAGCCTGTAGTTGAGAGCAGGATGATGAATCTGGTGTAGTTGAGACATGTTTTAACGAGGGAGTATGGCTAATGTAAGGTGTCATCTCTTCTGCTTCCTGAATGCAGGAAGTATATATATGGTTAATAGTTTGGGTTAGAGTATTTTCATGTTTGGCTCTCTTCTGCTGTCCAAATTTTATCACCAGCTGCACTTGACTTGTCTTCAAGTGTGTCTAAGTCATGACAAAAGGCAGAGAATGGGCTCCTGATCTCATGGAAATCAATTAAAACATCCTGTTGCCTGCAAGGATACAGATGTTTCACTTGTACATAGCTCTGTATCTTACACCAAGTAATCATATGCTCTGGTCAACTATTGCCTGTAGTTTGCTTGTCCCTGGATCTTTTCCTGGTTCTTTGTCATTCTCTCCCATTTGATCAGTCCTAAAAGTAGGTTTATACATTTTATAGCATGTCCTGTGTCTTTTCAGGGACTTTCTAGTCCAGCTTTGACCCAGACAGCATAAGATTTAGGTAGGAGATCCACTTTCAAAAGCAACCTCAATTAGTAAAGGTCCAAGTTACCTGTCTTCCAACATATGGGGAGGACAGATCCTACTGAGACATTTATAGGGCTGGGGAAAATGTGGTGGTACTGTCCAGTTTGGGTCTAACCTCTTACAGTCTTCCAAAAGGTGCTTTGTGCTGCTTTTGATACTGTAAAAATATACATACGTGTATATATCTATGCATATATATATATGGCAAAAGGCAGATTTTGGCCCTAAATATGTAAAGGTCACTTACCAAAAGGATGGTGTTACTTCTTTTGGAAACACATGCTTGAGCCAACATATGAGGGGTAAAGCAGAGCAGCTGGTAGCCAGGCTGAGCAGGGTCTTGCCTTGCCTCTGAAGTCATGCAGGCATGATCACTCTGGAGGAAGATTCCCAGATCCCTGTACTAAAGTTATGGCAGAGGCAACCAGAGCACTGCCCTTTTTGCAAGCCTTTCTCTTTATGTATATATCAGGTTGTGGTTTTTATTGATGTTAGACTTTGAAAGCACTGGACTGGCAATGTGGGGTTTTTTTGTAAGCTGTAGAGGTGTTTAAACTGAAGTCAAGCAAACAAGCAAAGTGCCATGATGGTTTTGTGGGACCAGGTCCAATTTGATAAGAAGAATGAAATGACTAAGCATGTGCTAAGCTTTACTGCTACTCAGTGCATTATCATTTTGTTTGTGTCAATGTTTCCATTATAAATACTTCTTCTCAGGGGAACTCAGCTGTACATCTCATTTGGGGCTGGAAAATTCCATTTAGAGAATGCTATTAATTATTTAAAAATATACATTTGCTTTTTAGGTCAAGATTTGCAAATTAGTGATTTGCAGTCCTCAGCATGAGACAGTTCAGAGAGGCTTGATTTTCAGGTGGTCACTGGAGATAGGCAACTAATCAGAAAAATAATAATCGTCCCTCTCTGCCCATCCCACTTCCAGATGCACCTGCTCTAGTTAAGTTTCTGAAATATTTATATCTGTGTTCTATTTTTTCTTCCTCTCTTATCTTTTGATGATGACCAGAAGCTCAGGATGGGTGGTTTGATTTATTTCGCATGAAGAAATAAAAGGTCTAGGATCAGAATGTGGCCTAGAGTAATATTTGAAGTTCTCATATAAAAAAGAGGTGGAGTTCACTCTCATGTCCCTGCTGCTGCTATTCGCCACATCTGGCTAGCTATCCTAAGGCATTGTTATCTCTTTTATTAGATGTATTCATCCACTGCTATTTACACTTGATGTGAGTTCTCCTGCAGAAGATCAGGGACTCTCAAGCCACATGCAGGTTGCTCAAGGCTTCTGTTACTCTTCCAGTACTGCATGTATGTCTGCATGCTTTCTCGCAAATGGGAGACTGCCCACGGAGAGCACTGCCAGTGCTGAGGTTTTGTACCTTCTCACCCATTTATGTTCCAGACTGAAAGGACAAGCCGAAGCCCAGAAGAAGGGAGGTGAATTGCATAAGCGCTTGCTTTTGGCGGCACAGCAGGTAGCCATGCAGTTGGCAGGCGTTGCTAAATACCAGTGTCTGCTGAAACCATTACAGCTGGTTAGGTTACTACACCGTATGTAACTGGAGAACCATTTCACTGGCTGTTGGTGAGCAGGAAACCCCCTGGCAGACAGTGGCACTGTGGGATAAACTACAAAGAACCCAGTGTAACTCATTTTATGACATGCATTGCATATTTTTCCTGAGCAGCAGAGAAAGGCCATAACCTCAAACCATCAGAAACAGCACACGCAGTGGCTCTTTGTGTGCGGCAGAAGCAGATTAGCAGATGGCATTTTCTGTCCTTAATCTATGAAGCGCATTGAAAATTCAGGAACAGATCTACGTGCCTTTACAAAGACAATATCGTGCCCAGTAAAAAGTTTGTCTGTTTGCCCAAACTCAATAGCATTTGCTTGAAAGAAGGTGCTAGAGGAAGCCATTAACCAATCTTATTATGAGCAGGCCCATACCCAAGTTCAATAAACTAGAATGAGAAAAAGGTCTTCTTCAAGGTAGCTGTAAAAGAAGTATTTGCAGCTTGATAGATAATTCTGTAGGATGTTAGTATGCAGTGAGCTTTGAGACCAGAGTAGTAGCATGCTTGCTTGTATATTCCATACTGTGAACTTGACGCCAAAGCACTGACACACAGCTGTCCCCCATCATTCTGGATTTTATGGCTTTAACAGGCTATTATAAAACTAGCAGTGAGATTTTGTCAATTCTGATAATAAAAATAACACATGCATTTTCACAGTGTGCTTTTCTTGTATCCAGTGTGCATTCTGGAAATTTATCTGTAGCAGTATCCTTTGAGAATTGTGGTCAGGGAGCATTTTGAAGCTACTGAAAGTGAAAGATGATGGGTAACGTATGATGTTTTTCTTGGGCAGTAGCTGAATTAGATTGCTATCTTTTCCAAATCTAGAGGTTTCCTGTATTTCAGGGTAATATCTAACAAATAGAAAATGCACAGTATTGCTCATCATGGGCAATACAGTGCATTTTCTTAAGCAATGTGTCAGTGAAGTGCAGTATATCACTCTTTGGAATGGTAAGGGGGTTAATAGTCAAAACCTGTCTCAGCTTAAGGGCCAAGAGGAAGCTTGAACTAAGGAAGCTGAGGGCCAACCCCATGCAAACTATAAGGATACTCTGTTGTATGCTGGGAACAGGTCAATGTCCCAAGAAGTCCTGAGGTCAAGACCATCCTTTTCTTCTGTTCTTGGTACCTACAAGTCTCAGCCATGCAAAATGGTGAAGAACACAGTATGAAATGCTATTGCATTTTGTAATGTCGTTACTATATAGTTTATAACCATTGCTACAGTTTATTGTCTCAAACAGCAAAAACCTTTGAAGCACAGTCGTGAAGCTAACACTATATAAACTCTTAACAGGTCTTAAGAGCTTGTCTCCCTTTAATTTGAAATAGCATTTGTCGTTTTGACTTGCAGTCCACACAGTGCACTTTTCCAGTTATTCCTGAGAATAATTATCTATATTTAGGAGGCAACTCTGCTTTTCCTTTGAAATAGGAACTGGTTTTGGAATTGGAATGACGGGTCTGTGACATTTTGCTTCAAGGACATTCCAGTCTCAGTTTTTCCAGATGTAACCCAATGCACTTAGAGTTGGAGAAAATTATTTTTATCTTTAGTGCCAAAGGTTTAGCTAGTCAGTGCCCGTTTCAAACTGCTTTACTCATGCAAATGTTCAGCAGAACTTGATGGTTTGAACTCTCCTAATTTTGATTTTTGTGAGTTGTTTGTGTGTTTTACTCAGCAAAATAATAAAAATGATCAGCTACTTGATTTTTCTTCTGATGACTAGTTTGGGATTAGTCCCATAAGATGATGTTGAGAGAGTATTTTTATGCTATAAAGCGTATAAAGGGACAAAGATGTCTTGGGGGAGGTAGGCCCATGTTTGCATTGTCAGCATATATTATATGATTTATTGCTTAGATGAATGCATTATTTAAGACTGAAACATGACTCTTGTAGTTTGAGGGTGCATTTATTTAAATGGTGCTGCTCGTATTGCAACCTGTAAGAACCCAGAAGGAGGAGTACCACCTGCTAGAAAGCAGGGGGTGGAAGCAGCACCAAGAGGCTTCTGCGCAGAAATTTAGTTTCAAAATTGAAGAGCTTTGCATGCTGTTGTCCACTAGGTAATATGTTGACAGAACAGGTAGCTTTCTGAGACAAGCAGTAGATGCTAGCAGGACTAGAGACAGCCTGTGTCAGGTTGGGAGCGCTGTGCCATGGAACATGTCTCCATGCTGTCATCTGCTGCAGAAAACCAGCACCTCCATGATGCTGGTAGAGATGTAGCTCCTGACAGAGACCTTTGCCTAAGCAAGGCAACAGGGGAAGCAGTCGTTGGGTCTGTGTACTGAGCTGGCCATACAAACCAAGATGAAGAACTAAATGTGAAGTCTTTTTTATTCTCTTCCTCAGAAAGTGGATGAGAGGGATCTGCCTGAAGAAGTGGAGTGGGTGTTGAAAGTTTATGATTTTTGTGTCACTGAACAAAACAAGACTCTGTGCTTATAAGGCAGGGTTTCTGTGTTTTTGACTTACCACATGAAGGGAGTACCTAACTTCCCCAGATAGCTGGGAGCTCTGGGATTGCCACTGGTGGGCTTGCAATTTTGGTATACTGGAGAGGTTTTAAAGAGAGAAGGTGGCAACCCTAAGGAAGTATCTGTAGAGAGCAAGGTGGTTGGAATACCCCAAGAAAGGCTAAAACAATCACATACGCAGTACCAAATGCTCAAGTGTAAGCAAAACTAATCTAGGAGGCAGGCAGGAATGGCAGGGTCCTGGTCTTGTCATTCAAGAATAAAAACAGCACAAAGGGTATGCAGAAAGGTACCCAAACTGTGGGCAGCAGTGTGAGAGATGTGGGAAATGGTACTGTTTTATCTCAAATGCCAGGAGAATGCCTCAGGGAAGGTAGCACAAATCACCAGGATATCTTCCAGTGCTGCATAGCCCCAGCAGCACTGATGAACAGGGACCATGGTATGGCGAGGTGTGACCAAGTACGGTGGCCACCATAGAGGATGGAGAACCAGGAGCGCTCCACAGAGCACCTCCAGCAGAGACCTCTGTGGAGAGCATCCACAGGGCTCCAGGGCAGAAGTCTGTTAGGAATAGCTAAGGAAATCTTGCATTTGTGAAGTTTTGCAAGTTGCTGAATCTATTCAGTGTCTTGTTTCCCTTCTCTTTAATGAAAGGAAAGATGCACGTTATTTTGGTATGTTCTTGTCACATGTTTGTGATAGATACAATTTGAATCTTAAAAGATGAGTGTGAAGGGCAGGGAGATTAGAAAAACAAGCTGGAAATTAATTCTGCGTTCGGTTTCCGCTTCTGCTACTGGCTTTCTGTGTGACCACGAATGAATAATTTCATATGTAATTCCCATAGAAATAAGTAGAAGGATCCAGACCCTCACTGCTCAGAATGAATGTAAAAATGCTGTCCCTCCACACTATCTATTCAGCTTAGTCATGCCTCAGGGCAGAGAGGGACCATCTCACAGAACATGTTTGTCAAGGGTACTCTTACGTCTTTTTATAGCGTCCTGGATGTGGTCAGGAGGCTGGAGAATATGCTGCAATAAAAATAAACCTTTATTAAAAATAAAAAGGGGTTCTGCTGCAACCAAAGATTTCATTAAAGATTAAGCTGGTATTAGTGGAGGGGTGCTGTCTGGTTTTTATGTGCATTATTCATGTAGACACCTTCCCCAGAAGTACATGTTATTTATTCCTAACTTTTCCCCAGAAGATTTCCTAAAGATTTGTTTTGCTCTCTTGTGATAAAATCTCAAGGTCATGGAAGAGATGCTTTTAGTGTTGCTCTTACAACTGGCATTGTAAAATTTTATTTCTTAGTGAGGTGCTGCTAGTGGAAAGGCTGATAAATTTTCATTTCTATTTCATACTGGTACATTGGCTATAACTGTCTAATTGCACCTGCATAACACTGTTGACGAGCTTCTTAATGGATTAAAGGGAGCTGATGTCATGATAGCCACAGAGTGGAGATACAAGCAGAACATGTAGTTTTCTTGTCCAATACACTGGGGAGTGCAGACCAGTTGCCAAAAAATTGCAAAGGAATCTGAACAGTTCAGCAGTCTGATCACACTTCACACACATTTTTCAGCTTTCAGGACAAGAGGGCCCAATCCTGTGGAAAGCAATAGGAGTGTGATGGACCTGATGGCTGCATCAGAGGTGCCCAGGGAGGTGTTTAAAGGTATAACAGGTAAACCCAGAGAAAACAGTCATGGAAGGCAAGAGGAAATAAGATTTCAAGGAGAGGAGTGTGGCTAGTGGTATGTTGGGAGGTGGGCAGCTTGAGGAAGGTGAAAGTGAGCTGCTAGTCGTGGGCTTTGAGACAGGGGATGAATGACTTCCATGAGCACTTTCAGCACAGCACAAGTGGTGGGAGATGCTGGGGGGCGTTTCCAGGAGAGATACTCCAGGGAGCTGCAAATATAGATGCTGTGTCTTTCTAAAAACAAAAAACTGTTGTTGTTTTTTTCTATCTCCCCCCGCCCCCCTTTTTTCTTATTTTTTCCCCTTTTTTCCCCTGAATTCAGCAATGCATGGAAAACAAATAAACTCCCTTGCAAAGGAGCACAAGAGTTGGAGATGCAGGACTTCGGTTTTACTAGCTGTGATAAACAATTTGCTGGGCGACCTGGGCCAGGTGCTTTTTTTTTGGTGTGCGTGCTCTATCTTGCTTGTGGGGATAACAATATCACTTTAGCTTTCTGGAGCATGTTAAACTTCAGTATTTGGGATATACTGTACTACTGATAAGTTCTTCCCCAACAAACTTGAATTCTCTTAGGTTTCGACTATCCATTTTTAATGGCCAAGAGGCTACCTGAGAAGAATTACGTAGCTGATTTGTACCACTCGACAAATCACACTGTTTGGGTTTTCTGTTAATAAGAAAGAAAAAATTTCTCATAAAATATAGGTCTCAGATGATTCTGGCGCTTAGATGATCTCTTCTCTTGCTGTTCTTCAGCACAGTGTTGTAAATGTAGTTAGTCCTTAGCATTTTTCTCATTTAATTCACTCCTCACTGCATGCATCTTATCATGCATTAGAAGTAAGTTGAAACATTAATTAATTTGAGCCATTTCATAGAGCTGAAGGAACTAATTTAACTGTCTTATCACTTTGAATTCAGAAGCCAAGCACATAGTGCCTGCTTGCTGTCTTCATGTGAGAGCAGTCTCTGGCAAAATTCTTCACCTAAAATGAACTTGCAGACATGTCATTTCTTGAATGGCATCTGCCATTTAATACCTAAATTTCCCATCTAGAAACGCAGAAGACTTCATTATGTATCCTGTACTGTGTATGGATTAGCATCTATGTCTCTGGATTCTATTTACACTTCCTTAACACATTTTATAATTCACATATGGACACACTGATTTTAAAAAACAACCACCCAAACCCATATATTATCTTTTATTTTCATTTCTTTATTCAGTGTTGAGTATCTTCTTACAAGCATTTCTGCAGATGACGAAAGAGTTCCTGCTGTTCCTTACAAGACCTGTTTTTAATCCTGCCCCGCATTATGGACAAAATCCTTGCTTCAGTCAGGAAAGCATCCTGCTGCAGATATCAGCCTCTGTGCCAAATACTAGGTTATAAGCAATCAAGGTAGTATGGGAAACAGAGGTGTAATATGATTTTCAAAGGAAAATTGACATCCTGTCATCTGGCACATTAAGCTAGAAAACAGGCTAGGTCATCTGGAATTTGTCCTGTGAAAACCTAAAAATGAGGAGGGGAGACTTTGAAAGACATCCAAATAAATCGCAGAAAATCCAGATACCAATTCTTCTGTCTTACTCCTGTTCCTTACTAGAACAACCTGATAAATGTGTGCATGTTTAATGCTTCACAGGTGGTAACCAACTTTGTTAGGTAGTGTAGGGAGGAAGCAGTGTTGCTACTCGTGCAGCTGGGGCTTGATTTGATTTACACTAGTGTAACAGAGCGTGAATGCAAGGCACCTGTTCTCCAGGTTTCTGCTGCAAGCCTAAAGATACAAGCTATCCATATATGAGAGGTATGGACAGGCTGAAGCTGTGGAGTTGGAGGCTGTGTGCTTTACAGATTTCAGGAGGTTTGTTAGCAATGGTTGTTGGTAAGATCTCTGTCTCGTGACAGACAGGAACCATGACTGTATCAGTCTCTAGCGTTTGGTGGGTGGAGAAAGACTCTGGCTACCTGCATAATGTAGGCTTATGAAGCTTTTTACTGTCATCTAAAGGTTAAATCATTAGCAAAAAGAAACTTCTTAAATAAGAGAGGAAACTGTACAGACAGGTTTCCTGGAACACTTCACTAAATCAGAAGGAAACCAACCCTTTCCATTGCATTTAGTATCTTTTTATGTCTGTGGCAGATGTTCTAGGGTGCGAGGCTGAGCCCCTCAAAGGGGATGGGAAGTGTCCTTCTGCATCTTGGATCGCACCCTGGAACTACTGTGTACTGGAGGTTGCACAGATCTGAAGGCACACTCCAGCTCGCTTGGCCTTCATCCTGGTCTAAAACAAATGTACTCATAGCTGGCTATCAGAGCCATGCCAGTTTCCCAGTGTAACCTTTTCTCCTGTTTTTATATCATCATGAAGAGTAGCAAGGTAAAAGGCACTGGACATTTTTCCTGTGTTAATTCAGTTCTCCACTTCTGTTTTTATGTGTGGCCAGTTTCTCACATCTGTTATATCTGACTCGACAAGTGCTGATATTCTTCTCTCTTGCTTTGGACTATGCTATGAATGGATTTATGTAAGTGTCTCTCTTCTGCTCTGTGTCTTATTTTGTGGCTTGATGGATGACAATTTTAGAATTATGGGATCCACAGTAATGCTGCTTTTAGTTGCCATTTTTGTCAAGTCTCCTTGACAAACTGCAGGTGAGTGTTTTGTAATAAAAATGGTTTGGAAATTTTGCTCACTGATCAATTTTAATTTTATTGTTGCTAAATTCCATGAGACTCCAGTAAAGTAAAAGCAATGGAAAGTGTATTGTTATCGGAGTGGCTTTGTGTTTAGCATGACTTGCATAATACTTCACTACTCCTTTTCAAATATGGGTGTCTGAGAAATACTCTGGGGTAATTTCTGATTCTTCTTTCTGTGCACTTGTGCCTTGTGCAAGTGCTCTGTGCACTGCTACCTGTGAGCTTGTTCCTTGGAAGCATTTGTACCCAAGTGTCAAACTCACGATCTCGGCAGAAATTTACAGGGCCACAGTGAATTTTCCCGTGTTCTGATAATTCTCATGACTTGTGGCAAAACTGTTCACTGGAAAATTTTCTGGAGTACTGAATTGGGTATAACAGCTTTACTACATTCCTGTTTGGAGGGAAAAGGGAGAGCTTTGGGTAACAATGGGCTCATGGCACTCATGAAGTATGAGCTCAGTTCCCGTTTCAGCCGCAGTCTCGTTGCATGCTTGTGGATAAGTGACTTCACCTTTGTTTTTCTCAGATGTCTTGTCTTCAAACTGGAGATCTTAATGATTCCCTATTCTGTGAGAGGGTTTTGGTATTGCATTTGCATTCATACCATCTGCAAGGGGCTCAAATTCCACAGTATTAGTACAAGACAGCAATTTGCAACATGAGCTATCAGGTGTAACATGTGAATGGAAGATGTTTCTTGTAAATAGGTTAGCCCCTTCCATGGTAGAAGGCAAAAGGTCAAAGGAAAATATTTGTCTCTTGTGACAGCTTAGTCTACTTGCCAGGTTATTTTTGCAGGTAATTTTTTTTTTTGATACATTTTTAGCTGCCAGTCTGGTCTGTAACCAAAACTGTTGGCCATGGGAAATTTGCTGTGAAGCACCAATATTAAACTGCAGATCCCTTCATTCTTGCAGTGTCCTTGTCTAATAAAAATAATGATCTTCCCTTCGAACACTGCGACCCATGTCTGCAGGGCTCTCCCATGTTTCCATTCAATTTAATCTTAGTTGACTTCTGCACCAAGGGAAGGGTCTTTGCTCTGAACAGGGCAGCTTGGTGCTGATGTTAGGGCACGGCCATAATCCCCAGCCTATAGATAGATGCTCCCCAAGGATTTAGGTGGTCCTGCCTCATTTAAAGGCTCTCAGGCCACTCAAGGCATTTACCTTCTGTGTCTCATTCCTGTTGTTATATTATTCACTGGTTGTTTTTCCCCTCCTTGCAGAGCAATCCTGAAGATGTCTGCGCTGAAAAGAGTAAGGAAGTCCTGTGTGTTTGGGTGTGCATAAAGTATTTGGCCAGGGGGTTCCTAATGTGGCAGGCAACATATAAGCTATAATAAAACCACCCTTCCACCATGTTTTGTTCCTCTCCAGGTTACTTTTTGCTGTCAAAATGAAGTGTGGGGTCCTTTTAAAGTGGATCTAACACTGCAAATGAGGCCCAAACACCACAGAATGATCTCCATTGATTCACACATTACACTCTCGTTAATGCAATCTAATGCAGCATGTTTGCTAAAGATGGATATTTACAGACCCTTCTGACTTCCATTACTCCTCTTTTGCCTCTGCAATAAAATAAAATGCTATTACTTTAGCAGTCCCTGTATCCTGCAGAACTCATTAGATGTTAACTAAAATAAGGTCTCTTTCCTCTCTTTAAAACAGATCTGGAATAGTTTTGCTAAGGGAAAAGTGCTCTTGTTTTTCCTCAGAGCTATGGTTATGCCCAAATCAAAACACCAGATGAGAATCCTTAAACTTGGGTTCCAGACTCAGTTTGCAACTTAAAGGATGGGACTGATACCTCTTTTGATGGGGAGAAACAGCAACTGCCCAGTCCAGAAACTGGGTATTGCTGAGCTCTAGGAGAGACTTGCACATGGACATAGAGTTGAATTTTGCAGCTGAACCCTTCTTTATTCTGTGCAGAGCTTCCTAACTAATCTGATAGCCAGCTTCTCAAAAATGTTCATCATTTGCTTTTGTACAGGCCTTCATTTGGAACTGTGAATGTGCAGTAAAGAGCTTGACTGAGCCATTTGGGAAAACAGTAAGTCCTTTAATTTTATATTCCAAAGCTTGCCTTCCCCTTCTCCTCTAACACCAGAGCTCCCATGTCAGCTGTTCAAATGAAGTTGAAAGTCAGGGAGATCTTTGAGGATGTGAATGACAGGTCTAGATTCTGAAACTAGAGATTTAGAGCACAGTTTAGTCTGTTCATCAAGGACTCATAATTTGACTTGCCTTATTTTTCTGGACTTTATTAAAAGGGCCAGTGTAATTCCTCTCTCCATATCACCCCAGCCCATGTGAGGAGAAACTCAGCTTTTGTGAATCCTTGCAATAAGAAGGGAGAAATGCCGATGTATCAGTGCAAAACAAAACCTGAAAAGCTGTGTCTGTGCTTTATGAAGGTAGCAGATACCTCAAGATGCAAGTGTGTGGCTGAGTCTTGCACTTCTTTGGCGTTCAACACCTGCCACTGTACTCTGGGAATGATTATACTACACCTTTAAATGCAAGAAACCTTTCAGGCTGCCTTTGTGATAGCGCTGATCAAATGATAAATATTCCATTCCTGAAAATGTAGTAGGTGCTTCTCATTTACCTTACTTGCAGGAAGCAGATGGGGTAGTTACTGCAGGTCTGGCATCTCTCTCTCCTTTTCAGTCAGCACCTTGTTGTTTTCAACAGCTGCCAAAATAGTAAAATGCTTCATCAGGAAGAGTGAAATAGCTAGGGTTGAGAGGCTGACAGAGGAGTCATCTATATGACCATTAAATTAATTGGTCAAAGTGGCCATAAAACAACAATAGGAACAAGCCCCGCTTCTAACTTACTCATGACCTGAACCGTTGGTATAAATTCTCTGTTTGCAGCTGCAGCACATGGCCAGGCACTTGTGTTGTTTCCACAGGCGGAATCGGGCTGTTCTTTTAACACACCAAACTGCCTGTCAGGGCCTCCAGCTTAATCATGGCAACTCAAGCTGCAGTACCTGAAGTCTTGTGTTTTGTTATCAGACGACTGAAGAAGGGCTTGTAAGCTAAAAGGTTGCAGTCAATGAAGGAAATAGCATGTCTGAAGAAAGATAACTTGGTTTATTCATATTAACTTTGTCATCTTCAGTGCTGATGGGTTTTTTTTTAAATTCTGTAGTGCTGCATCTTGTGTCACTTGCTCTGGTATCCTCCTTTAACTAATAAGAAAGGGCAAACAGACTTCCTAGTGGTTGGCTGCTTTTGTTGATTATGCTGTACTTGCTAGGACTTGCAGGTGTGCTGCCCTTAGCCTGGGCTGAAAGGGAAACTCCCTGTGCAAAAGGGAACTGTTGAACCAGGTGAAACCCACCTGCACCAGTAGTGCAGAAGGACAGAGCTAGAAACACATTCAGCACTTGTAAAACCTAAGTTAAGGAAGTGTATCTTGCAACGGTTTTTTAATATGGTCTGGTTTCTTTTACTAGGGAGTTCCTGAGGTGGAATTATCTGAAAGCTCCTACAGTCGCAGTGTGGTTTCAGGAATGGGATTAAGTGACCCAGTGGGTAATGGGGCTGGCATTAGAGCTTGATTTTCAAACACAGTGAAGACAAGTATATGCTTACTGCTAGGCATCGAGTAAGAGCTTTCTTCAGCAATCCTGGTCAATGGGGGAGGTCCCAGACGACTGGAGGCTTGCCAATGTGATATCCATTTACAAGAAGGGTTGGAGGGAGGGTCTGGAGAACTACAGGTCTGTCAGCCTGACCTCGGTGCTGGGGAAGATTATGGAGTGGCTCATCTTGAGTGGGCTCACAAAGGCAGGTGCAGGACAACCAGGGGCTCAGGCCCAGCCAGCATGGGTTCATGAAAGGCAGGTCCTGCTTGACCAACCTCATCTGCTTCTATGGCCAGGTGACCTGCCTAGTGGATGAGGGGAAGGCTGTGGATGTTGTCTACCTGGACTTCAGTAAGGCCTTTGACACTGTCTCTCACAGCATACTCCTCAAGAAGCTGGTGGCACATGGCTTAGACAAGTGTACTCTTTGCTGAGTAAAAAACTGTCTGGATGGACGAGCCCAGAGGGTTGTGGTGAATGGAGTTAAATCCAGTTGGTGGCAGATCACAAGCGGTGTTCCCCAGGGCTCAGTACTGGGGTTGGTTCTCTTTAATATCTTCATCAATGATCCGGATGAGGGGATTGAGTGCACCCTCAGTAAGTTTGCAGATGACACCAAGTTGGGAGGGAAGGTTGATCTGCTCGAGGGAAGGAAGGCTCTACAGAGGTATCTGGACAGGCTGGATCGCTGGGCCAAGGCCAATTGTATGAGGTTCAACAAGGCCAAGGGCCAGGTCCTGCATTTCAGTCACAACAACCCCATGCAACGCTACAGGCTTGGGGAAGAGTGGCTGGAAAGCTGCCTGGCAGAAAAGGACCTGNACCTTGAGTCCTGTGTTCAGTTTTGGGCCCCTTCCTCGCTACAGGAAAGACATTGAGGCACTGGAGCACGTCCAGAGAAGGGCAACGAAGCTGGTGAGGGGTCTGGAGCACAAGTCTTATGAGGAGCGGCTGAGGGAACTGGGGTTGTTTAGCCTGGAGAAAAGGAGGCTGAAGGGAGACCTTACCGCTCTCTACAACTCCCTGAAAGGAGGTTGTAGTGAGGTGGGTGCTGGTCTCTTCTGTCAGGTGGCTGGTGATAGGACGAGAGGAGATGGCCTCAAGTTGCACCAAGGGAAATTTAGATTGGATATTAGGAAAAATTTCTTTACTGAAAGGGTTGTCAGGCATTGAAACAGGCTGCCCAGGGAAGTGGTGGAGTCATCATCCCTGGAGTTGTTCAAAAAGCATGTAGACAAGGCACTTCAGGACATGGTTTAGTGGGCACGGTTGATGGTTGGACTCGATGATCTTAAAGGTCTTTTCCAACTTAAATGATTCTATGACTCTTTTCCCTGTGTTGAGGTTACCTGCTGATGTAGTTTGGCCCTCTGTACAATTAATCATCAATTTATGATTACGCTGTATAATAATTACACTCTGGAAAATTGAAAAAAAAGTTATATGGAAAATACCGACATTACTGGGAAGTGCTAGAAAAAGTTAACAATTGAATAAATCTAACATTAAATTTCTACAGTTTATTCCTAAGATAAAAACGACCTTTATAAACTATTTCCAAATAATGAACTCTTTATCTGTCTATCACATTGAGCAGTGAAACTATCTGAGAGGCTTGGAACATTAAAGGTAGGAAACATAGCGCTTGGTCTTTAAAGGGTTTGGATTTTTCCCATTGGAACCTCGCTAGTTCATACTATGACTGGGCAGAGGATTTAGTCAGAGACAGTGAAAGACCTCCTGAAAACATCTTGTGAAATCTCCAAGAATGGCTGTGTACTTCACACTGAAAGTTACAACTGAGGGTAAGAAAAAGAAATTTGCATTGCAGCATGATTTTCTGAAGTGTATACATCTCCAAGAACAGGCTTAGAATTACAACTATGTGTAGTTTTAGCAACGGGGCATCTGCATGAAATCCATGTGCAATTTTCCAGAGAGGGCCCATGGTTTTGAGTGTGCTGCAGCTTTGGTTTTGACCCTTTGACCAGTGTTGTGGGCCAAACAAACGGGACGAGCACTGCAGTGTTGTTGTGCCGTTACAGAGGAATTTGGAGCAAAACAATCCTGTTGTACTGCTGCAGTCACCCACCATGATGGGAGGAGAAGTCACCCCATCATACACTTTTTCAAGTGGTTTAGGATAGATGTGTGAGTAGTCTCTATTTCTTCACAACTGTCTGCAAAATTTGAGAAATAACATGTATTAAAATGTCTTTCATCCACTTGACTGACAGCTGATCACAGAAAAAATGCAGAAACTTTTCACAGTGGCAAGGCATGGGTAGCCATGACAGTAAGAAGATCCATGAAGGAGTTTTGCAGTCTATCATTCAGGTGTTGGATTTATTTTGCAGCCTCATGAGAGGTTTTGCCTGAAGCAGTGCAAGTTCAGTGGGTGATAAACTCCCAGCATTTTAATTGGAGCTGGATGAAACAGACTTGCTGCAGGGCTCAGGGTGCTGCTTCTGCTAAGATGTAGTTACTGCACAAAACTAAAGCTTGCATGTATTCTCTTCAGTACATAACTAGGAAGAATTCTAGAAAAATTTTTTCCCTTCCTCTCACCCTTTTTGTATCTGTAAGTTTCTGCATGCCAGCTAGCTTGGCAGGGACAAGAACATGCTGAGAAAAGATCTCAGTACAATTGGTAAGCTTTGGATGTTGAGGTTTATTTAATGGCAGGGATTGCCTTATATTGTGAAACATGTAGATAGAGAGTGAAAGGAAGCTGCCCTTTCCAGAACCCCATGGAATATAAGACCTGGAATATAATATCACCTCTTTAGTAATGTCAGAGCAATCCACTGATCAAAGGAGGAATTTACTTGGGTTCAGTCAGACCCCAGAGTATGTAAGCCAGTTCAGAGAATGGATTTCCTTGCTGTTTTCACTCCAGTCTTCGAGAAGGTCAGTATTCTTTCTTGTCCTGTGAGCTTTGCACCTTTCATGCTGAGACTCAGCACAGCCTCTATGGAAACAGCTGGCATGATGGAAATGGTGGGGAATTGTAGAGGAAGGTGCTTAGATACAGGCCAAGAAAGTGGCCTCTGGGTGCTTGATATACACCCCATGAAGACCTGGGAAACCCTGTGGGTGTCCCGGTTCTTAGGGAAGCATTGCCCTGTGGTTCTTTGAGGATAGCTCCTCTTGCCATCCTCACAGTGATGAGACGTACTGTTCTTACTGGTACTCATTATATTTGAGTGCCTGGGGGCAATCTTGGTGCTTTGTGATCATGGCCTCACCTCAGAGGTGAGTGATACCAACCTAGACAAGGGCATTTGAAATTGGCATGTTAACATGCAGAGGTTATTTTCTTCAGGTCCCTGACTAGAGAGATGAAGCTAGTAGAAAAGAGACCAGTCAGCCCAAGGTGAAGCAGGTCTTCTTTTATAGTGCGTGCAGGAGATGCTGATACACCCAATGGCCTGCATCAGCAGCACTGAGTGTTCACCTCACTGCCTGCTCACAATGTTTCTATGCCAGATACTTCTTTTTTGAACCTCAGTATTTTCACTCTGGAAACCACCTGGGGTCAGGAAGCTGAAACATTGACTGAACTAAAAAGTGTACACTTTTTAAATGTATAAGTTATATGCCTGAAAAACAGCCGGTGAATTCCACTGGGCAGATCACACATTCAAGATGGAAACAGGCAGCTTCTTTTTTCTTGTCAGCGTTTCCCAAAGCGTGGTGGTGCAAGAAGTATTTAGGGCATGAGCTTAAAACCATGCAACCTAAACCAGCGTAGTTACCTTAGCTTGCCACTTGACTGATGATGTCCATGAACAGCAGAGCTCATTTGATGCACTGCGAGTAAGGGAGTAGGCAGAACACACAGGCAACACCCCGAGAGTCCTGCATTTCTCCTGATTTAACTTGTAAAATCAGGCTATTGGTACATCTGTGAAAAGACTGATCAAAAATAAAAGATGTAAGATAGATAGCGAAGCTTTCTGCAGTGCATCTTACAAATGAGCTTAAAAAGAGACATCCAAGTTGTCTTAAGCAAAAATAGCCAGTGACTGCACAATATGACTCCTGCGTAGCCACATTACTTACACTCAGTGAAGTGCTTTGGATCCCTGTGGCATTCTCACACCTGCCCACGTGTTATTGTCCCCTATATAGAGGGAGAAAAGAGGAGTGTTGGGAGGCTGCCTTTTTAATGTCTAAGAGGATTTAGTGGTAGAGTTAAAGACTTGCTAAGTTTGGAAAGAAGGTGTTGTTTCAGCCCTGATCTAAGCCAGTCTGAGACCATAGTGCCCCTGAAAAGGGTCGTCTTGGTCTTCCTGGAACAGCATTATGAGTTTCTAGCATCTCGCTTGGGTTGGAAAGGAAGACTGTATTGGACTCATGTTGTGGGTGGATGTGATACTGCCTTTTGGCAGTTCTGCCTTTCTGAGATCCTTGATTTGGAAATATTTTCCACTCATTTCACTGGGAGTTGAATCAGGTCCTTAGTGATGCCTAACTATACAACTGAAAAAAGTGTGGCGGAAACAGAAACAGAGACCTGAAAGGAAGGCCATCTTAATCGTTGCACAAAATCTAAATACTCTAGTCTCTCTTTTCTGCATTAGTTGCTGCTAATGAAGATTATCTAGTGTCTAGAGGACCCCTGTTGGAAAAAAAAAAAATCCAAAAACCCCAAACCAAAATAGCATAGAACAAATCTATCAACACTATTCTTGGAGGAAGATAACAAAATTAGAATGTCCTTTCAAATTCAACTAGATTTTCACTTAAACAGAAAAACTTTTCCCACATAAAGAACCTTCAGGGAGTTAGTTAAAGTCTGCTAAGATAAAATATATACCACATCTCACTCTCCTCAAAAAGCCTTATTATGTTCATTCCCATTAACTCCCTCCTCAGGGTATTTCATATGTCTGCAGAACATATTATGGCCATTTGGTTCTGAATGTTTTTGCAGGACTGTCACTGAATTTAAGTCAGAAAATGGCTGAAACTGTGAACAACATTTCAAAGACTATAAGAAGAGTGTTTCAGCAATAAATAAGTCAGCACATAGAAATGTCTCACTAATTCCCTGTCAGGCCAGGCACAGTCAGAGCTTGAAAGAGCAGGTAAGATATATTTTATTTGATGTTTCCTGATATGGTGCTATCCAAGTGAAGCTCTGCCAACATTTTCACTTTAATTTTGCATTGCAGAACCCTGCTGAAATTTGTCTCACTGCTGTTCAGTCATTAATTCCTTTCCAATAGCAGCCCTTTCACCCTCAGAGATAAAGTTGGAAAACTGGCATTGACTCTCCTCTATCCATCATTTTCATATTATTTGCCCTTGAATATCTGTGTGGCATATCCGCGTATGTCCATCTTCCTCAGCAGGTAAAGATTTTAATCATATTCATGAGGACACAGCATGGTGATTCTTGTACCAAGAAGGTTCTTGAGGGTTAGGTAAAGACTCTTCATAGATAAGCACAGCGGAAGACTTAAAAGACTTCACGCTTATGGACTCAGATGGCTTTTATATCTAAGTAGGAATCCTTTCATTTTGAAGTTCAGTTCTCTTGCTTTCTCTTGCAAGGCTGACCATTTTATCTGTGAATTTCCTACTGGACAAAGGAACGGTGAGCTCCTGTTTCTCAGGAGAATGAGCTGCTGGGTTCATTATCATCAGCTCTGTGCAAAATGGTTTGCCAGACATTCCAAGCATGAGGTAAAGTGTCTCCTGGGCCTGTGCTGCAGTCCTCACAGTGGGGAAGACGAGCTTTTGAAATAATTTCAATTTTTATTCATTAGTGTGTATAAAAATAGGACATTTGATCCATTCAAAAGCAAACAGCCAGAGTATACTGTCACCCAGCAAGAGTATGGGACAAAAGGGCAGAGATGCAAGAGAGCACAGCAGCACTGGTTCAGAACAAAGGTCACCTGCTCGAGTATCCTCTGCCAATGCAGCCACTTGCAGATACTTGAAGGATAGGCATATGCAAGACTTTCCACCAACATTTTTATTTTTTCAGATCCTTTTTCTCCTCAGTAGATCTCTCTTCCATGTAAGTTCTGGTCTTCTCTTGGACCCCTCTAAACTACTTGCAACAATAATATCCTTTGGCCAGACATTCCACAGGCTGACTACCTGTTGCATGAAGAACCATCTCCTTTACCTTACCTTGAGGTTGGCTCCTTCTAGCTTCATTTTATAGCCTTAATTTTTGTATTGGAAGAGACAGTATGTAGTTGATGCCTGCCTATCTGATCCTGGCTAGTCTTGATTTGTGGATCAGTATCATAATTGCACTAAGATGACCCCTTTCCAAACCAAAGGGAACATATGGAGATTGTTCCTTGTGTGGAAGCTCTTCCGTAGCTGTGGTCATTGTAGTTGCCTTTCTCTGAATGTTTTTTGTTCTAATACAGCCTTTCTCAGTTGAGGGAACAAGAATCACATGCTATATTCAAGATGTGGAAGAGCCGTAGATAGATTCATACAATCACATAATTAGTATGTTGTTAATTTCCTCTTGATAATATGTATTTTATTTTCTTCTAATTTATTTATGCTATTTTGGCTCCTATTGACTTGATTTTTTTTATAGAACTAACACTCCTAATGCTAAAATGTTGTTCCTGGCTGATAATTGTCAGGTTTGAGTCCATCACTTCTTATGTGAAATTACGATTTTTTTTTTTTTCCTCCATGTGCATTGTTACCTACAGTGTCATTCATCTGCCATTCTATTGCCCAGTCGCCAAATCTTGTATGGCCTCTTAGCAATTCCTCCTAGTCTGCCCTCATTCTTACTGTCTTGAATAATTTTTTTATAAGCGGCAAACTTTCTCACTTTTTGCCAGTTATTTATGAGCAAATTGAATATCAGCACAGTTCCCTGAGGAAATCAGCTCATGATCTCTCTCCACTGTGAAAGCTTATGCTTTGTTTTTTGTCTTTTAACCAGTTATTTTTCCTTGAAAGGACTTTTCTTTTACTCCATAGCCGTGCAACATTTGCATAGATATGATTAAAAAGAGAAAAATCAAAGTAAATCATCACCAGAAGCAAAATTTCTGCAGATTAAAAAACTCCAAGCAGAGCCAAGCTGTGCCCAAACAATAAATGCAGTCACATAGCAGTTGTAATCAATGTCCTCCCAAGAGAATAATTTAAATCTGCACAGCCTGTATATGCTTATCTCACAATGTGACATGTCATCCAGTACTCCAGACAGGGCAGCCACTGGGCTGCAGAATGAACTGCCAGGCGTCTGTAAAGGGGCACAAATACCTAGTGGCAAAGGAGAAAAGTGTGTGGGTTTTGTTTTGGTTTTTGGGGGTTTTTTTTGGTGTTAGTTTGTTTTTTTTTTTTTAAATTTCACAAAACTATCTCTCTGCTTCTGATCTCTCAGGATCATCTTAAAGAGAAATGCTGAAATCTGATCCTAAAACTTAAATCCCCACTGAAAAGCAAAAATTGTGCTGCCTCCTCTTTCGTAGCTCAGGGCGTGTTTCTGCATTGCCTTCTGTCTCTTCCACAGGCCTGTCCCCTAGCTACATCCTGTCTTCTCTACCTGTTCTAGCAACCAATTTCATTCATACTGATCAGGGAGGCTTCTTAATCCAGGCACTTCAGTAACACAGTTTAGTGTCACCCACAGAGAGAGGCATCAAGGCAGCATGGTGAAGTGCAGTAGTGGCTGCAGCCTGGAGTTGAGGGCTGAGCAGGGACAGGAGGAGCTTTTCATGCTGATGTTGCTGAAGAAGAGCATGATTCCTATGCATAGACCTTTAGAGTAATTGTATCTAGACCATACATTGCTTGGAGTTTGTTAGTTGCCCAAGTAAATGTGGAGATTTGAGCCTGAAAAGCTGTGTTTTCCAAGCTTTATCAGATGATAAAACAAGGATATTCCCTTTGCCTGAAAAATCTTCCCTCCCTGTTAAACTACTTCCCTACTCAAGCTGGCTCATGTTTAGCAGAGTTGTGCTGTGTTCTTGCAGGTCTATTGTTCTGGAGTTGAGGTGGGTAGAGCAGATAGTAGGTGTATGCCCTGATTTTCACCAGGTTAGCAAGACACATACATATGTGAATGGCAGTCAGGCTGCCTAAATTTTTCATCACATACAGTCATGCTGGCTGTGGACACCAAGCACTCTCCATTCAGATAAAGCCCTGTAAATCTGCAATCAACTGGGAGCGGGATCCTCTAATGGATAGCATTGGGCAACCTTAATTATAGGCATCAAAATGGGCTGGTCCTTTGATAGCCACAAAATGGCTTTATTGCTAAAGTAGTTTGGTTGCACCAGGTTCTAGGTGCAAGGACCACTTTGCTATTTAGCACATTTACAGGTGAACCTTCTCAGCTTTAGGATGCCCAAAAGGCTAGCCAATGATTTTTTATGAAGGGCTTTGTGTTCTTTCAGTCAGTGTATATCCCTACTGTTTGTTGAGCTATGTTGTAGGAATCTCTGCTTAGAGCATCTGTTTGTTATTTATTATCTGAACACCTATTCAACACGTAATGAGTCAGTGTTAATGGCTCAGGTCAGTTTTCTAGCAGAGCAAGTTGATGCATTTAAAAAAAAAAAAAGATGTGATGATGTGGATGTTCAGGAAATAGCTGTAAAGTTTTTTCATCCAAACAATTTGATGCTGCCTGAACACCAAAAGGTATTTCTGAGAACCAAAAGGAGAACATCTAAAGGATCTTTGCCTGGTGCTGGGTTGAGTTGACTGATTAGAGCCATATGACGGTCATGTCATCCCCTACCAACCTGTCTGGGTTTGCTGGAAGGACAGACTTCTGCCTTGCTCAGTCCCTGTCCTGATCCCCACCCTCAGGCTAAAAACATGATCATCATGCAGCATTTCTTGAAATAAGTCTCTCTCCAGATGGAGCTACAAATAATAGCTGTGTCAGTCCATGGCCTCTTAGTTGTTTATTTTGTTGGGGGAAGCACTAAAGTCTCAAAAATGTTGACTTTTATAAGAGGATGTGCTGGGCATGCCCCTGTGAATAAGTGATCTGTGATTGTCTGCAAGTGCTTCTACTGGCTTCAAGCATATTTTTACAGGTGCCCCATCTGGGGAAAAAGTAGCCACGAATGAGACCCTAAATCATGCTAAATATTGCAGAGAGCATATCAGTGAAGTATTTAAAGATTTAAAAAAAAAAAATCCTGGATTCTGAATTTACAAAACACCATTTCCTCCATCTGCACTCAGTGCTCATCATTTTGTTACAAACCCGCTTTATTCCTTCATCGCTAATAGCTCCCTTTGAATACTGAATTGCCTCATTAGGCTCTTTTATCCCGTGAATGGAATTCTTCCTCTGAGTCAAATAGGCAGTCCTTTATTTTTCCCATTGATTTTTAGTTAAATATATCAGACTGGTTCTAAGTAATCAATAAAGTAGTGTGGAAAGACTTCTGATCTTTGAAATTGTGTGGAGTAGGCCTTTTTATTATAATGCCTGTCTTTCTTGAAATGTTGTGTTTAATGGAAGCTATTTGCCACTGGTTTAAGCATATGGCTAACCCTGTTTGCTTTCATCTGAAGACTTCCTCCTTTCCCTGCAAGAGGGAATGACAATTCCAAAAGTCTGATTCTGACTGCGATCTAACTTGGCAGAGTCACCCCTAATGAGGGGGGGGGGTCACACTTCTGTCAAACAGCTGGAGGAGTTTGCAAAGAGTTGGACTGGTTTGCTGAATTAGCATGTCAGTTAGTGGAGAAGTTAGAAAGAAAGCTCTGCCTTGTGCTTTGATGCGATAGCTCTTCTCAGTTGTTAATAGGAGCTAAATAACCAGTTATAATGATATTGTCTGCTATAAATTCATCTACCCAATTGATCTGTTGAGCAGACTGCATGTTTCTAAATATGGGTATAAGTTGCTTCCTTCTGTCTCACTGGTTTAACAGTTTAAGTAAATGAATACAGATGTTTTATTGCTCCCTGAATGAGTGAGTGGAAAACCATGGATTATTTTCTCAGCATATCATCTCCCTGTAAAGTGCAATGTCTTTTGGGACCTGAAAGTCTGGATTTGGTAGTGAAATAGTTATAGGTTGTTGGTTAAAATCCTGCCAAAGGTGGGCCAGAGGACTGTCAGATTTACTGCTCAGGGCTTCAGGGAGAGGTGAGAGCGACTCAGGTTATGGGTACGTCAGAAAGTTGTTGCAAGAAAAGCTGAGGCCATCTTCAGTCCAGCGTGTGCTAGCAGAGAAGAGCAGATGCTTTGCTCCAGGACATAATTGGGAAGGTGCAGTCCTGCAGCGTGTTGATCAACTTGCCTTGCATCAGTTTAGCTGTCAGGCTGCCAGAGGCCATGACCCAAACCTCACCATCCAAGTGGCACCTTTATTGAGAGCCAATGGGAACAAACTCTTTTCTTTTTTGTGTTAGGTTTGACTAAGTATGGCCGTATGGGAAGTGAATGGATAATAATTGCTGGTGTATTTGCCCTATTGGGGTAGCTAGATAGGTAGTTTCAGCAAAAGTGGTGCTTTCTGAGGGTATGTGAAACTAAAAGACAAAGACAAAATCCAAGTAAGAGCAATTTGTTTGGTAGTGCATAGGCAAAAGGGGACATGTTTATGAGCTGTTAGATTATGACAGTCCCCTTGAAATCAGCCCCACGCTAACGCAGACAGCACAGCATGTTGTGACCAGCAAGGAGCTGATGCAGGCATTCTGTGTTTTGTCACTTGGCACAAGACACCAGTTCTGATTTATGGGTGGGCTAGTGTGAGTTAGTGGCTGATAACAAGATAGGGTGTCCTCACCTTCAGATTTAATTTCTAGATGTGTTTCTGATGTGTTTTGTGATGCTACGTAAGTTACTTAACCCTCTATGCTAAAGCTGACAGAGAAGTTGTAAGACTTTAGTTAACATTTTGGGGCTGATCTAGAGTTTCAAGCAGAGCTTGTCCATACTATCACTGAAGAAAACTGTCAGCTTATTGTAGACCAGCATTTGCTGTGATATAACTGAGGGACCACTGCTGCCTGACATAAGTATCTGTTACCATGCAGTTTCTAAGCTTGGGGAAGAAATGTGCAACCCAACAGGGCTATAAGGCTCCTGTCAGAGGCCCGGTGCAGCTCCTTGAAGTGGCATTCTCTGTTCTTAATGAAAAGCCCTTCCACGAGAGCATTTTGCTTTTCCAGACCCAGGATTGATGCTTCACGTATGAGTCAACAGCTGTTGAGCTGATCTCGAACCACTCCAGTCTGTGCCAGCAAGCTGGCAGCTAGCATTAATATCCCACAGGCAGTGGAAGCAAAACGGCAGCGTGTTGAAGAGCTGGTGAAAGGGGGGAGTTGTTGCTGCGCAGCACAAAATCAGAGGCCCAAAGTTACTGCGTGCAGAAGTGGGTCTTTTTGAGAACACTGTAAACACTCACAAGTACATATGGCCTCAGCATGCTGGACATGTGAAATACCGCATAATTAAAATCAAGTGGATTCTTATGGCTGTTATTCAGCACAAAAGCAAACCTTGGAACTGGCTTTCCAGCTGACATAAAACAAAGCTGGGTGAGGTTATTGAGAGAAGTGTGCATGGGACTCGGGGAATCAAATGCTGTCACTCAAATCCCATCTTTGTGGGTGGCCACATGGAAGCCAACCTGCTTCCCTCTTGTGGGCTTTGAACAATGACCTCCACTTGCTGGTACTGGAGTAGCAACACTGGAGTCAATTGAGCTATAGCAGTTTACGCCTGATGGGAATCGGTAAGACGGGGATTGGTATGTTTACTGCCTGCCTGGCCGGCATGACAAGGGATATTTGTGCTATTTACAAACGTGCAGAACATGATTTGTATGAGTGTTCAACATGATAACTTCCTCCTGTGTGTCAAAGCATGGTGGGCAGTGCCGAGGGAGTGCTGCTGAAGCAAAGCTGGGAGATTGAGGCAATGTTGCTTGGGGAATGGAGGGCATGGGGAGAAGAGGGAAGGAATAGGAGCTACTTTTCAAAGCAAGGAGTGAAGACTCATGTAAAGGAGAGGAAATACAGAGCAACGAGTGAAAAGAATGAGGGTAAAGAAACAGATGAGACTGAGGTGAGACTGGTTTGATGCTTGTGATTTTGCCATAATCACTAATACAGTTATTGCACCTTCCTGTCACAAACATGCCTTGACTCAACGTGTCTGGGGTGGAGACAGAAAGGGATGAGGTGGCTTGCTGAGCTTGCACATGAATACTTCTGCATTAACTTGTTTTTACAGTGAAGTAACTATTGGAGCAAATTAAGAAAAAGCCTTCAAATCCAGCTCACCTCAGCATGGTTATTTGGATGTCCTCTGAGGACAGCAGAACAGCACTGGCATCCACACATCTCGTGCACAGGGGTTATTTCTAATCTTGTCCATCAGTCCTATAAGAGGTTGTCCCTTAATTCTGTTAGAAATACTAACTTTCTACCAGATCCTGTGATGGACAACTCAGCAGCGTCTCTTCATGGGAGAAGATGTCAGCAGGACAAAGATGTCCTCCTCCGGCCATTTGAAACATAAACAGATGTTTTAGTCTGTTGACGTCAATCCAAATAATTATGTCAGTGTTGTTGCCCATGTATTGAGGCTGTGTGTCTCTCTCTGCACTGTGGTATGAGTTGGGGCACCAGGTTTTTTTCTTGCAGCTATTTCTAGGGTGCTTAGGAGAGGCCGGATGTGTAAGATGGTCCAGTGGAGAAAGTACCATAGTCTTAAAAGTTAGTAAGCTGCTTAGCATGGATAGGTAGTGAACAAGCATCTATACTACCTAATAATAACCTTTACCATCTCTAGGCTGTGCTTGTGTGACTGTCATCTTGCATACTTTACAGTAGCCTGACGGCTGCTTTATTTATGCAGTACCTCTGGTATTCCTCAGAATTCAGGATCCTTGGGAAACCTTCCCTGTAACCCTGGCTCCAGCTTGATGGGCACAAGCAGAAGCAGGGAAGCTTGTAAAAGGAACCTGATTTCATCAGAGAATTCCTCCAGACAAAAAGAACTGCCTGTGAGCAGATTTAAGTGTGAAGGTATTGCAATGTGCTTTCAATGTGCAAAATGGACCTGGTCCGTTTAGTTATACTGTTAAAAACAGTTGTGGCTTAAAATGTTCTAGCACTGAGAGTTTGTAGAAACAGGATTTCCTAAAGTGATCCCCTTTCATGGTGGCACACTGAGTTGTGAGGCAATTGCAGTTATTTACACAATGTGTAAACAAACTTGCTCCCCTGACTGTAAACCGTGTCCATTAGCCTTATGGCCTTGTAATGAATCCTTTTAAAATATGTGGCTGGGCTGTGCTTCGAGAGTGCTAGTACTCACCTGACCAGAGTCTTTTCATAATCTAAGATCTCTCTTGTATTTCTCCTTTCAGTCATTTGCAGAGCTGCTGCTTTGGCTCTTGTAAAGTGCGTCGCTTCCTGCCATGCACTTGCACTCTACTCCAGTTGCTCCTTTGACCTCTGCTTAGGCGATGCCAATTTAGAGCTGCAGCCCAACGCCCCTTTTTTAGTATAGATTGCTCCCTCTGCCTACCTGCAGCATGACTTTCAGTAAAGCACATATGACTCTTGGATACTGAACATTTATGCAAGTTGTGAAAATGTCACTTAATGGGCTTGGTCAGATAGGGGACTTTTTGCACTTTATTTTCATGAACAGTGGTTGATGTAAGGAAATGGTATTGACTTGTAGTTTAGAAAATCTAGATTTGGTAGGAAATTTTGGAGAGATCATCCTGCCTGCTGTGCTTACGTCTCGGGTCACTAAACAAAACAGACTTCCCTCCTTTCAGTCATCATACTGCTGCCACTTGTAAACACTGTTGTTGAAGAATGACCCAGCTCCTTCTGGAGGTCTGCAGAGCTGGATTTATTGTCCCCTGCCTGTTTGCTGCAGTAGCACTTGAAGTCTTCAGGGCTTATGTTCATGTTAGATCCTTGAATCCAGAATGAACATTTAGATGGTTAGTACTAGTATAAAAAAAGTTGCTCCTATGAGTAAATAACAAAGTCACTGTTGCATAAAGAAATAGGTATCTTCTCTTCTGTTTCACGTTGGTCCTTGGGTTGTACTTATCATTATGGTGTCTGAGTGCCTATCAGTAGTACATTAAATTGCGTGGGAGTAACATTGTCGGGTGATAAGTGGCTTGGCTTCATCCTCTTCCTCATGAGTATGCAGAGGAGCACTTAGTGTTTGTTATGTAAATACAGCATGTATATGTTTATCTTTGAAGAGCAGTTTTGGTTTTGCATTTGGCTGAGAAACTGGTGACATTTGCAGTTGTGTGGCCCATTTCTTGTGAACTCTGGTGTGAAATTTGTCCCTGGTTGAATGAAGCTGACAAAAAAGCTAAGCTACTGGCCTAGCTGGCTTTAGCCTTCTGTATATCCCATTAGGTCTCCTAGTTTTTAGGACCTGAACAGGGAGGCAAAGCCATCTCCCCCTTATTGTCCCCTGTGGGCATATTTAAGGGGAACGCTATTAAAAAGCATCTCTAGAAAACGTTCCACACCTTTACTTCTTCCTGCAAGCCTGGCCACAAGAGCGATTGAGCCAACTCAGCTTTCACCATGCCCTTGCTCGGAGCTGTGCTTGCCAAGGAAGGACCCCACAGGATTTGACTATTGTGAAACTAGATGCATTACTAGGAAAAAAGAGACAGCTTCTATGGGAGTGAGGCTGTATCTTAACTACCGCTCAGTCACTTGGGAAGTCTGTAAAAGCTTTCTGAAACTACCAGGCTCCTCCCAAAGCACCACTTGATCTAGTGCACTTTCAGATTCAAAGCCGAGCCTATAAAACTTATCCCTGTACAAAGACCACCCAACACTAGCAGGGTGTGCAAAGAAATTTCTGTTTATAGTTTAGTGCAAGGGTCAGATAGCTTTGCTATGGTTCAGGTTATCCACCCAGAGAAAGTATGCTCTTTTGCTAAGCATGGGATACATGAGCCATTTCTATTACTCAGACCTCTAGACATAACATAAAATAGATGGCATGAAATAGCATTAAAGATATTAAAGATGGGAGGAAATTAAGTGTTTTCCCCCTTGCATTCTTGAGCTATAAAGTAATGGATTTCTGTGCAAACTCAGCTACTAATGCACACATAAGAAGTGAGGGCAAACAGTAGAAACCTCAAACTTTGTACTGTAAGATACAGAAAACTCAGTCAAGTAAAAGGCAACACAGAAGTGCTTTTGCAATACAAATTTGGTGATTAATTTCCTAGCAGGGAATTAGATTTTATCTGCTTTTAAAAAATGTTAGTAAACTGGGTTTATCTTAAGCTGCTTAGGATTTGTGACCCTGCCAGTATCTAGCATATTGCAGAATTTTCTGTTTGTTTAAGAATGACCTGTAAGGCCTCAAATCTGTATTTTTCCTTTTTCGTATTTAAAAATGCATTATTTAAAAAATAAATTCCTGTTCAACTTGTGCATTCCCAGTTCAGGTCTTTTCTATCATTCATCTCTGTTATGGTCCTGTGGAATGGCTAGGTATTCAGAATAACAGATCTCACACCTACCTAAAACAGAAATTATTTTTATCTCCCTTTTTTGGAAGGTATAAATTTTAAACATTGAATTCCCTCAAAACTGGGAATAAATGATTTGAAGGAGCACCTCCTCATTAGAGACTGCACTTAAATATACTGGCTCCCTTGAATGCTTGGGAACACATGCATTTGGATTTCTTTTTTAGGACTTTTTCCACTTAGTAATTAATACTCAGCCTTATATAACACTTGTGACTGAAAGCACTGTGCAAAGGGATAAAAATGGGCTGTCTGCCCCGTTAAAGGGAGATTAGCCTACAGTACTGCTGATGGACCTGTTCCCTGAAATTCTCTAGTGCAGAGGTGGTTAAAAGTTATACGTCAAATATAATACTCTCAGTCTGTTGCACTCGGTGACTGCAGCCAGTCTTTAACTATTAAAGTAATAGAATTTAAGGCTAGGTATTTTTATCAGTTTTTATTGATGCCTTTCTTAAGCTTCCGTTTCAGAGGTTTTGTGATCATAAAGCAGGATGGAAGGAGTTTCTGTCTAACTCGTGTATCGAAGCTTAATTCTCGTACGATCATGCACATGCATCCATTTAGGGCCAGTGCACCATTTCCAGTAACTAAAGATTGCCTGACTTTCATGATTGCTCTGGAAGTCAGAAGTATTTCCCATTTGTTGCCCAGAGGAAATGAATATATTTCGTTTGAGCTGGACTGGGTCTTGGTATATGATTTATCATAGCCCAAATATATTTCTTACAATTTTATATCTGTGAAGTCATACTGATAACATAAATTAAAAGCTTCAAGTAATGTTTCAAATACACAGCTGTTATTTTACATCTACAGGAAATGCAAAAGAAACAAATGCAAAATAATAGAAAAGGAAAACCCAGTTACTTGACTTACCCTCAGCAACAAAGAAAGTTTCATTTCTTTGTCTAGATGAAGGTAAAAACACTCCGTAATCCAGCTTCTTGAAATACTCACTAATTTTGTTTTCTTTATTTTACTCTCTGAAAGTACACACCATTTATATAGCACATTATGTATGTAAAAGATATTGGGAATGAGCTGAGACTTACTAATCATTGCCAGCCCTAATTTCCCCATCAGGAAATTAGTTGGGGCAGAGCTGGTATTGAAACACGTGGGAAGTCTATATTATCTGAAGTGGAGCATGCTTGGTTGCTTGTCTTGAAAAAAAACCAGGATCCTGTTACTTGGAAAGGGCAACTCTGTTTATTCACTATTTTCTCCTGGGCATCCCAATATCCTTGTATGTGTTGGCAGCAGAAGACGATGAATGTCTCTTTTGGAAAGCTCTGGCAGAAATATCTGTTTTCCTTGCAGGTGACTAAGCCCAGGACCAGCATGAGGTCTTGGTCTCTTTGACTGTCTATAAACTGAAGCATGACTTGAGTTGTGAGGTGTAGGCCTCCAGGAGGTTAAGGTGGCGACTCTGGTCTTTCATATACGCTCTTCCAGCCAAAGTACATAGATGTCCTAGCATTGCTGCAGCTGAGTGTGGTTCCTGAAAGAGATGCAGTCAGTGGAGTGATTATACAGGGGAAGAAAATATCAGGGCAGCACAAAAGGAAGGGCAGGTGGAAAGATGACTGTGAGAGATACCTTTCTCTGATGGAAGAGCGGAAGTTGTTCTGAGTGAAGAAGAAATGAACTTCAGCCTGCAGTCACTGATGGCAAGTGGCCAGTCTGTAGCAGCTACTTTCCATTACTATAGTACCACAAACCATCTCTCAGGAGATCAGTACCTCAGTGTGGAGCCAAACCTTCCCCCTGATGTAGCTAAAGCTGGTGAGGCAGCATAGATTCAGGACTGAACGTGGGACAGAGATCAGGGAATCCCAGCTCAATCCAACTTGCGCCCCTACTTGCCTGTATGTGCTTAGGCTCCATCCTGTTCTCATTTATCCTCAGGGGACCAGATGGCTCTGGCCTTCTACGCTTTTTCTGACAGACCCATGTACTGCTAGGAACAAGAAAGAAACCATCCATTCATTCCACAGTAAAGAACAACTTTGCCTTGTGTATACAAAATTATTTTGCTTTAAAGGATAATCAGACTTTTTTTTTTTTAAAGAAGGAGACCAGTGGCAGGGGTTTCTCTGCAAAGGCTATCAGCATCAACAACCCCTACCAGGCTGGCACCATATGCAATCTCTGACACTAGCCTCTTCCACTGGTTTGCATGGCATGCATAATGGATGGCATTGCCAGGGCTAGTTTCCTGATGTTGTATAGCACTAAGGAAGAGACTGTCTTCTCCTATACTTAACCTTACTGATTTTTAACCCAGCCATTAGTCTCACAAATGATATTGTTTTCCCCTTTGGCATGAAGCAGGAAAGCCTGTTGAAAACCACAGCATCCGTTGTTAGGATGGACATATTCATCACTTAAGCCTGGAGCTCAGCTGTGAACACAAGTGGACTTCAGAAGCCAAAATATATTTGGCTAAACTTTTGTGTAATGGTTTCCTCAGAACTCTAAGCTGTAGTCAAACGTTTCATTAAAATGCCTTGGGAATGCACAAGAAAGCTCTTGACTGTAATGTTTGCCTAGGGAGTTTTGTTTCAGTCTTCAGCCTAGATTGTTCTTAAAGCCTATTGTACTGCACGAAAGGTAACAGGGTATCTCCAGGGAGAGTCACAGGCAATTCGGATTCATGCCCGTGAGATCCTGTACCTCCTGCCTAGAGCCTTCCAGCAGCCACAAATTGAGCTGGATAATACTGTCATTACTGCATCTCCTCTTCAACGTGCTCACTGCAGCCAACATGAACTACTTGCTCTTGTGTTGGTTATAGTGGCATTTCTGCTACATGTTCTAAGAAGCAGGGAATGTATCTTGGTGATTTTGGTAAGGAAAGGGAAGCACCGATGTCATTATTACTGTTATTTCAGTTTACCCAGAGTCCCTTTTACCAGTCTATCCAACTGCCAGTTACACCAGTAATGCCAGTCTGTTTAACAGTCCATCTAACAACCTCCCCACCATTGCACCACCCAGCTTCTGTGAAGACCTAAAAAGATACTGGGACTGGTTCTAGCCCATGCTCTTACCAGGGCAGCAGCATTTTATGCTCGACTTCACCTGGACCTTGTTAATTTGCAGATAGCTGGTGCTTTTAGCACATAACAGGAGGGAACATGTGCACTCACAAAGCCAAAGCTCAGATGCGAGAGAAGCTCTCGTGCATGCTCCCAGGCTCAGCTTTTTGTCCGGCAGCATGATGCAGTTTGCAAAGAGAGTGGTTCAGCATTCTGCAACTTTATTAATTTGTTTATTAGCAGCCAGCTCTGGGTGAAGCATTTAATGTAAGTTGATTAATTAATGAGATCTGGTCCCCCTCTTATCCCAGCCACATGACAGGCTGGCTATTTTCAAGCGACTTGTTCTTTCAACAAGCAGAATAATTGAAATGAATCAGTTCCAGAAACAAGAGAAACTGTAGTGTCCCCAATTATTCATGCCTCTCTTCCATCTGAGCATTCCTGCAGTGAGCATGCAGTTGTTCTAAACATAGTATATGTTTTCTTTCAGGGCCATTGTATCCTTGACAACTTGTCAATCACCTGAAACAAAAACTCTGTTCCACCTTTCATTATTTTTCTAATCATAATGTTTTTTCTAGATCCATAATTGTTCTTCATGGGTTATAAAGCTGGCATAATTTGCTATAGTGAAAAACATTGATACTGATTTATGTTGTTTCAGTTATGCAGTGTGCATTTCATTTTATGTCCAGTCTGGGGGTAGAAAACTCTCCAACCTGAGTATGTGCTGTGCAGCAGGACCTCTGCTTCTTTTCTCTTACTACTCCTACAGAGACAAGTATGTTTGCTTTCAGAAATGTTTCTGAAGCTTTGTTTTCTCTTGAAGCTCTCTGCCTTTGACAATCACTTCATTGCCTTGTGGCATGCTAGCGCTAATTTCATGGCATGTTCTGTGGTTGTGGAGCATCTGCTGTTTCCCAGGATGTCTGTAAAACAAGCTGACAAACCAGCCTGGTGCTTAGCACACCCCACAGTTTGCTTCATTGCTTTGAATGGGTTTAGTAACCTTTGAAACCCATTAATGTGACCCCTATTTGTACTGTGTCTGTGTATCCCATAATCATCGTTAAAAGCAATGTTTTCATGCTTTGAAATTGGGGTTGAAACAGGAGAGAGTAAAAGCACATCTGCATTGTATATCATGCTCCGGGGGCATACCACTATGCTCCACGGGCGTACTGCTGATCTCAGGGCATAGGCATCCTCCATGGCGCAGAGCTATACTGAGCTGTGGGGCCCAAACGCAGGGCATGAGCCTGGCTGCAGTTTGTAGCTCACTGAATGCTGCTTCTTCAGGGACAGGTGTGCAGTGACGGCAGCTCTCTCCTGAGGAGTGACGCTATCAGATGTGATGGCTGAGAGCGCACTCCTGCTCTTACTTGGAGATGGTGGTGAAAACCCTGCTTGTGTGGCTGCTCTTCTTTGCCATTTCAGATAACCCAGTTCCTACCTGCCGCTTGATCATCCAAGTAGTGCTGGCTGTGGCACTGTGGGGTTAAAGGAATTTTTGTAACACTTGTCAAGATTTAAAATCCCTGTAAAACTATGGAGAAATGTTGGCTCCTGGCCTTAAATGTTACTTACTGCCTAATATAATTTTTTATGGGCATGAGCATTTGCTAAGTTTTAGTCTCAGTGAGGTCTAAGAGGCCTGTTCAATGTGGTTTTGGAAAACACGCTCATGCACTGCTTCTTTCCTGGCAACTTTCCTTCTTCTCCACGATATAATGCTTATATCATACGAGAAACAGATAGCAGAAAAACCTCTTCTTTTGGAAGCACCATTTCCTTCTCCTTCCAGGTTCTTGAAGCATGATAGGGCATAAGACTGGTCTACTTAAGAGCATGTTATTGTCTTTGGGCCAAAATCTATTTTGTTGAATATAAGTAAAGCTATCTAAGTCAGACTTTTTACTGTGGCTGTGCTCCTCTGTGTCATGGAGGCTGGATCCAGCCCTTTGCAGAAGGCCAGCTGAAGCAGCAATCCTGCAGCAGTGATCTTTGCCTTGTAGATCTGAGCACCTCCTAAACAGCCTGTAGGTGAATTGGAAGCTGTGGACATGAGAACCCTGGAAATCCTCTTTCTGCCTTTTAAAGTGTGTCTAGGCTGGGAGAGAAAGTGTTTCTCAGCTGGCAAGGGCCACTGCCTCATATTTTGATCTATGAAGATTGTGATAGTCTCTCATTTTATCTTTGCTAGTGAACTAGATGACTGTTATCGTCTGGGCCTTGGTTTAAGGCACATGCTAAGCTTTGCATCTTATCTGTGTACTCTGGTGGGAGGGAGGTTCATGTGTACATTTTAAGTTGATGCCTTTCTGATATCACCAGCTGTGTCCCATTTCTTGCATCAGAATAAGAAGAAAGATGAATTATTTAACTGAAAATGTCTTTGGATCTCTTACTTGCCTAAGATTATTGATGCCACGACCCCTCAGGGAGGGAAAGCTGTATAGTAGTGGCTGATAAATGGAAAGTGTTTCTCTCTCATTCTCCCCTGCCACTTTCTCCCCTTTCCCTTCTCCACTAATGTATACAGCCAGTTTTCTAAAACATTCAGTGTTGCCTTTGTTGACAAGACCATCTAGAGGCACCAGCTAAGTTTCTGTATTTCTTGTGCCAGGTACACATTGAGAGCTCAAAGAGCTGAACAGGACACACATAGGCATGATGGTCCCAGAAAAAAAGACAGCATTTTTATAGTTTTATAATTAAAACACTTGAACAGTGTGGACATTTTATAATGCGCTATCCTAGTAAATGCAAAGATTGCTGCTATCATCAATTATTTATGTATTGGTCTGATAGCAGTTAGGGGACTGTAGTATATACAGTAAGCTAAAAACTATGTACATCAGAAGTCATGGAGGTATTGGAGAAGACAAAGGTTATATATGAGATTTTCTTTCCAAAGGCTATAATACGATTCATAGTTGTAGCTCCAAACTCTAGAAACGTGAAGCTCCTGGCAAAAGGTCAATTTTCTGCTCACAGTTAAGTGTTCGTCTCTAGTAATGGAGCTGGTCTGAGGTTATGAACTGCAGGATTTCTCATCTGAAATTCCAAGGAGGGAAGGATAAGGCGTTCTGCTTGCGGTGCTCTCTTAGCCAAACAAAAGAATGAAAATAATACCAGCGTCTGAACTGCTTTTGTTCATATTCTCCTTAGTTTTGGTTATGTTTCTTTCTAGGCTTGGAAGGCTTTTAATTTGGGATGCTGGCAGATATTCTTGGGAAATTTCAGTGGTATCTGAAGTATGCTCAAATGTCTTTCTTATTCCTTTTATTTGTTAGAGCTAGGGATGCTATCAAGGATGGAAGTATTTTCAAATATTCCAAGTCTGAGATGGAAAAGTTCTGATGCTTTTGTTCAGAATTCTTCTGGGCCAAACCCCTTTAAGCTGAAAAAGGGGATCCTATAAGAAGAGTTTTATAGTTTTCCTGACATTTCAGCATTTCTCCTTCCAGTACCACACAGCACCTAGAAACTCAAATTTTCCTTAAAAATGAAAAATGGAAACAAAGAAAATGGCCTCATGTAGGAATTTCATTACAGCATTGATGAAATTTGACCATAGTGTGCTGCTGATTCCACAGGGCTCCTGGTTTTTCAAATGTTTTCCCCTGTGTCTCTCTCTCCTGGCTACACAGCTCAGAATTGCAGCAGGAGGTCCAAATCCTGTGCTTCTAACGACCAAACCGCACATTTGCAAGAAATGGAGAGCAAGTTACGGTCAAGCAAAGGAGAGAATTTCTGTATTGATTTCTTCATTTTATCGACTATGCTTACAGGAAATGCAGGGCTCCCCGTGCATCCTGTTGGCTGCAAATGCCAGTGTGAACTCAGACATCAGAACCCAGACATCCTCGTACTTTCCAGCCCATTCCCTAAAAGCCCCCAAAAAGCTTAGAAGAGCAATGTTCCTATTTTTCTCCCTGCAAAAGCCCAGGACTCACCTCCAGAGGGCACTGCAAACTTGCTGTGCTGGTGGTCACCAGCATGCGATGTGCAAGAGGGAGCTGTTCAATGGGCATTTTATTGCAATTAGGGGACATCAAAATATTTAAGTAATATTTTGACTGTCACTTTGCAAAGCACGTGTTTTTAGATATAGCTTGTATGCACTTTGAACTAAAAAAATCCCTGTGGCAGCTGTCTTTTGTTAACATGAGATTATTGTGCTTACAGCGCGAACTTGGAAAACATATATAAGCAGCAAAGGAATAGATCTCAATCAGTCATGAAAAAAAAATCGTTTAATATAAATCCTGGGTCTTCCTGCTTCTCTGTGAATTTGCAGCTGAACAGATGCTATACAAGCAAGTATTCATACAGTAAAAATACTCAAAACCAGAATTCTACAGAGTGGTACGATAGTGCTTAGAGACACTGTGATAAACCCTCTGCTAACATCGCTGAGAGACGCTCCTTACCTTTCCGAAGTAGTGTCCAGAGCAGACAGAAGCATACAGAGGGGGAATTGAGGCAGAGAGGAAGAGGAGAAATCTGAGTGCTGGGGAAGGTGGATACGATTATAGCATTAGAAAAGCGCTGCTTCTTAGTGTTGCTTATAAGGCCATGTTGGAAGCCTGTGGCAGAGATGCTAATCTTACGGAATGATGAGTTTCAGGATGCCACTTCTGTCATGAATGCTGCTGGGTTCTTTTGGCCTGCCCAGGTTAAAATGGCTGCAGAACAGCACAGGAGCCTGAGGGACCACAGCAGCCATGGGGCCTGAAGTTGCTGCTGGCCTCGTTCCTTGGCATTTTCATGGCAGAAATCTTCTCTGACTTCATGACCCCTTGGTGTTGCTCTCCTCCGCTTGACTGAGATGAACTGGGAGGATTGCCAGTCCAGTGCTGAATCACTGGCTCTTTGCTGGAATGGCCCCACTCTGCATACTGGAGTATGCCCTCCTTGCTGCCAGTTACCCATGCCTGTTGGTGAAGGAATTGGCCCTGTCTCAGGATGTGCCTCCCCCTCTTGAGTGAGTAGCTCACTGGGGTACTGGAGGCAGAGTCGGCGTGGCACTCCGCCTGCTGGATTTGCCACGCTAACACTGTTTTAGCCGGAGATGTAATGTTGTGCTCGTGCAGGTGTATCACTTCCAGTGTGCAGGCTGGTGCAGGTGCCCCTGTGCAGCACTGTGCCATCTGGACAAACATGGTGAGGCTGAGCTTGCAAGTTAGCTCTGACGAACTCCAACACCAGGAGCTAAAAGCTGTTTTAGCCATAAATTGCTCAACTGTGCTGGAGTGGGAATGGGCAGTTTGCGCCAGGCTATCTTGTTGGTGGGGAGGCAAAAAGCAGTGTTCAGAGAGGCTTCCAGCCTGGGCAGAGAGCTGCTCTTGCCACTGGCTCCAAAACAAAAGCAACCTTGGGCAGGAGAGTGCAGTGCAGCCAGCCAGGGCAAGCAGTGGAGAAGCAGCCAAGAGGTCTCAGATGGCATGGTCACTCCACGGTCGTGCACGTCTCTTTCATAAACTGGAATTCAACTCCTGTAGAAAATGGATGCTTCAGTAGTTGGTTTTGCTCTAAAGGTTTAACAAAGAGTGAAGATACTGACATTTGTCATTAATTTATCAGATGTTCCAAACTGTGTTCATTCTGAAAGTCAAAGCATTCTGTTTCAGCTTGATTTGACTACATCTGCTGGATCAACTGTAGTGCCTTAGGTTTCCCTTCTAATTTGTGGCTGGATTCATCTCCGTGGTACACAGCAGCAGTTCAGCCGGGGAGGATGTCCCACAGCATCATCTCAGATTAAATCCAAGCAGACAACACAGAGAAAGGAAGGGTTAGGGAAAAAAAGAAAGGAAGAATGTGAGATATCACTTCTCCGAGACAGTGTGGTAGCTGAGGCAGACAGAGATTAATGAAGAATTGACCTAAAAAGAAGCGTTTTCAAATGGGTCAGCTGAAGCATTTCAATTGGGTCAACAAGACCTGGAACAAAATCTTTCATTTTGGTTTTCTGATTAAAATAAAATAAAAATTACTGCTTTTCCTTCCGAAGGCATTGGCAGAAAAATCCCAACCAGCTCTACTGGTAGCACAGAAGAGAAGTTTCTCTGAGCTGGTAGCAGATTTCCATACCCAACTCCTGGACTTCTAGATAAGACCCCTCTTTTGCTTTCATAGTTAATCTGGCCTTCTCATTGAAACCAATGGCTTGGGATTTGAGGGAGGAAAATATAGTGGGATCTTGAGATGTTTTAGGAATCCAGAGTACTCTCCCCTGCCATCTGGACTCCATCCTTTTTTGCAGCTGAAAATACACATTTTTCCCCACATCTGCAACAACCCTGCTTTCTGTATTCTGGTCCAGTTTTGTTGCCTCTAGCCTCAAGATAGTCCTTTGAATTAGGGGTCCCATCTGTTGTTATCCTGAGCAGCACAGAAATAGAAAATCCTGTGGGCAAATGGAGCATTGCTTTGCAGGACCAGACTGAGCTCTGCACCCAATTTAATGCTCAGTTTAAATTCTGTTGAATACGCACCTTAGATCTTTGTTTTTCAGGGGCAGTGTGCCAAGTAAATGGAAATTTATATTTGACAATTTTCCATTTCCTGAAAAATGAAACACGCTACTAATAAGCAAGCTAGGGGGATGGGTAGGGAGCAGGTTTGCTAAGAGGCAGGGACGGCTCTGAGCACGTAGCTGCCCATGCTTGTCAGTGCATCTTTTTCTTCTGGTGTTTGACATTTTGTACTCTTATTTGCAAAACTGGAACCCGAAGGAGGCTGTGTTTGTGGGCAGAACTGTGTCCAGACAGCTATCCTGTCTTATAAAGCCCATCTGCAAACTTTTGGCCTCTGGCCAATTTCAAAGCTTCTTTGACTGACTAAATGCATGTATATGAACTACTGTGTAAACAGTTCCTGGGCACAGTAAATAGGAATGGCATAGCTTAGTGTATTTGATGGCACATTCTATGAAGACATCTCACTTGTAAAACAATAATACATCCATTAGCTGAAATGTGACTTCGGGGTTAGGCAGAAGAAATTCCTTAACATTCAAAATCCAAATCTTGATCTGAATTTTATAGTCTCCCCATCTTTGGTAACAGCAGAAGAGAGTCTTCATGTGGCTACTGTCCACATCTTTTTTTTACTATGCCCCAATGGGATGTTCACACCATCACTGTGCAGTTGAGTCCGTTCCTGAATGGGTGTGGGCTGGGAAAGACAGCTGGCCAGACTGGGACACTGAAGGCCTCATGCCTGAGAATCAATAGCTTTATCTTCCTTTTTGTCTGCCCAAGCTTGTCTGCAATTAAGAAGGCCTATTTCTTCCACTTATCCAGATACCAAAACCTGCAAGAAGTTCCCTTACCCTATAGCACAGCAGTGTCACCACTGAGTAGTACAATATGCTTTGAGGATGCTGATTTTCAAAATGAATAGTGATAAAAGGTGGGTGTGGATAGTAAAGTCTGAGTATAATTCTTGATCTAAGTCCTCCATAGCCGCAGGTGTTCAAACCCTGGGCTTTGGCGTATGCCATTGTAAGAGAAAGAGCTGGCTGCAAAGTTCGGGTCAGGAACCTGACTCTGAATTTCAATGAGTTATAGAGATTGTCCAAGCGAAGAGTGGTTACTGTATGTACTGCTGAATTCAAATTGAGTCATTCCTTAGGGAAAGAGAAAGCAACAGACAGCTTGTCACTCACTGTGTTTCTTTTGAATTGGAATAAAACTTTTCAAACTTTAAAAATAAAGTTGTGAAAAGCAGCTGCATTTTATGTAGGCTTTGCACCATGTAAAAATTCACAAGAAAGCAAAGGGCAGAGATTTTATCACTGGAATCTGAATCACATTCATTTTCTGGCTTTGGCCTTGGCTTAGATCTGAATGTCATTTTAGATGGAAAGTCCCCAAAGTCTACAAATTTGAATCTTCTGTTACCCTTGCATACTACCAGTGTGGGGTAGACTGTATTGGAAAATAGTACGAAAAAGGTGAAATAAACTTATTTTGCTATTTTCATCACTGTTCATTGTGAACTCAGGCTTCATAAAAAGCTGGTATCTCTGGCAGAAACATGGTGTACAAATGGCAAGAATGACCATTTATTGTGTTCTCGGGTTCTCATCCGTCCTTACTGGACTGTAAACAATCGAGGATGCGAGGAAAACCTGGTCACCTACATCCTGTTTCATCTTGCAGCATGAAATGCTGACCTCAGTATTTCCAAGCTTGTATGCAGATTGCAGCAGGAGGAAGGATGATAGAGGAGAATGTGCATGTTTGGCATACTTGATGTACAGGTGCAATCATGCAAACTTGAACACATCTGTTTGCTTTCATTTTTCACTGCAGCTCACACATAAACACTGTAGCTGGAACTCTGTGACTTTATGACCAAAAAAATACGTTTGTAGGTATGCAGACCAAGGAAGGGAGAACCAGATCTCATTTTTTGGGTGTAAAAAGCCCCTCTTTGCAATGGAGTGAGAGAATTTTCATTCCGTTTGTGTACAGCATGATCTAGTGTGGCTCTTGTCCTCTTCCACTGCACAAGGTGTGAGTGGTGCCTGCAGGAAGGATGACAGACATGTTGGGTAGCACTGTCACATCTTTGCAATTCTGTATTCTTAGAGCGTGGAAATAGCCCAGCCCTCTTGGCATGGCAGAGCTGCGGAGGTCAGAGCATGTTGCATTGGAAAGATGCATCCTCCCTTCTGCACTGGCTGATAGAAATCCCAGGGAGGATTTTAAGCAAGGGTTTATTTGAAAACAGATGAAAGCAAGCAAATTAATCAGCTAGCAGAAAGAAAATTATGTTCTGGAAGACTTAAGCAGTCTGAATCATGAGCCAGACCTGCAGCCAGAGGCAGTGGCAGGCTTACTAGCATGAAAATCCAAGAAAAATGCAGAGCAGGACACTCATGTCGGTGAACAAGACACAGCAGCAGCCTGCTGCTCAGGTCTTGTGTTTGTAGTCAATAGTGGGAGGGAGGAAAAATGGACATGCTGCAGTTGATGTTCTGCAAATGCTTCCTCAAGCACTTCCTCAGTTACTGTCCATCTGAGAAAGAAGAAGAAACAGGAAAAAGAAAGCCCTTTTTCTTATTAACAGTGTTCCTCCTCACTAAACCACTCAGAAATTTATGTAACTTTCAGAAAGAAATTGAAAACACACCAGTTTGGTGCTGCTGAGTGCCTCCAGTTTTGGTGTTGTGCTTTAGGGTGTGTGGTCATCCTAAAGGAGCTGCAGTGCTTTGCTCTATGTCAGGGGCACCAGCATGTCACTAGCAGGGTCAGCGCTATCCGGCTGGGAAAACCTTTACTTTACCACTGAGATGTAAGGTTCAGGATGCCTTTCCCCTCTGCTAAATTTTTATACTGGTAATTTATGAGGGATAGTAGGTGCAGCCAAGAGTGGGTAAATCGGTCTGTTCACAGGGGCGGGAATAGTGTGATATTCTGCCTTTTGTGAGAAATAAACATACATCTCATCTCGCAGTGTTGATGCTGAGAAGAGATTCTGTGCTGGAGTCTCCGTATCTTGGAAATGGGTAAATGGGAATAATACGTAGGAGATATGTCAAAGAAGCCTTAGAAATATGACAATTTATTAATTTCTCTGTTCTGGCTAACCCAAACATGTTAAATGGCTCCTCCCATCAGCTGGGAGAAACAAAGGATAAGTAAGAATGTGTATTTACGTTTTGTAATGAATTTGCTTAGACTCCATTTATTCCTGTTCTGAGTTTACTTTTTGTTAGTAGCCCCCTGGTAGGAAAGTCTGCTGGAAAGATGCATTTGAACTTAATGTAGAAGTTGATCCACAAGAGATGAATTTTAGTTTTGCAATCCTGTGAACTTGCTGTGGAAGTGTAATACCAAGAGTCACACACAACTATTTAAACATTGAAAACCACCACCCCATATGACTTGGAGTTATCATCCCTAACACTGAGCTACACCAAATAATTCTTTACCAAACCTTTTTTTTAACACAAACAATTTTCAATGACAAATGCCTTTGATAACTTTTCCAACTGTTTGTTATCAGGAAATATGCAAGCAGAGAGGAGGACATTTACTGATTAAATGAGATGTTTTACATTTTTCACCCACTGCAACTTGGATCCAGCTGCAGGCCTCAGTCTGGAGGCTGAGAACAGTCAGCAGCAAGGGCCAGATGGGGAGCTCCTTACTGATCCCTAACCTGGTGTCACTGATGGCTGCGGGATCGTTGGTGGGAGCTACTGCTCTGAAGTACCAGAGTCACAACTTGTCCCTGAAGAGCCTCATTATTTTCCTTTACAAAGACAAATGACTGCTTTGCACAGGAACCCATTTCCCGCTGGTTGTCCCCAGCACTGTTTTTTCCAGTGAGGGGTTAACCATGCCCTGGAAGGACCAGCAAATTGCAGTTGAAGGGTTCGGAAGCAGCCACTGGGCAGACAGCTGCTTCCCTTAAAAGGTTACCAGTGTGTATTGCTCACTCACACACCGTCCTCCTGAGTACGCCCTGAGAGAACATCCTCGCCCAAGCCTTTATTGGATATCATCCTTTTCTACCCATCTATTAATAAGCAGGTGATGTCAGCCTGTTACTCCTTTCTTCCTCCAGGCAAAATCTAGCCACAATGAGCAAATAATAGGTGAGATTTGGAGAGGGGATGCTGATGGTGTTGGAATGTAGGGTGACCCCAGGAACAGGCACTGCCTTAGCGTCAGAAGATGACATCGATACTCCCACTCCGCTGACAGGTTTGCTATCTGCAAAAAAAAACCAAACGGGCTTAGGCCTGTGCTCCTATTGTGTTACAGTTAATGCTGGCATTCACTGGCAAGCAGGGCTGCTCTTAGTTAATCTGATCAAACATTGTTTAATGGGATGGATAACAGCAATGTGCATTCTAAAGGGGTGATGCCATGCTCTGGTCTGGAAATGAAAGTGGGCTCTGGTCACAGTGGGGAGTCACCCTCTCACTTCACTGCTTATGTGGGTGCATGTCCTGGCTGGGCCAGGGTGGGACTGCAGATGCTGTGGGCCTCCGTTCTGGAGCAGAAGCAGCTTCTTGGCTGGCTGGGGATGAAATGTAAAACTGGGGTTTTCCTTCCCTGTCTTCCTGCCACTGTTTCTCTCCAGCTTTGGCTTACCCTCAAGCTTCAAGGGGGCTGTTCAAAGCATTGGGGGTAGGTACAGTGAAATGGTCTAAGGAGACGAGGAGGATACTTGTGTGTCTTCCATGCAGTGGCCCATCAGAAAGTTTGCAGGATAGCAAGTACCATCCTGTTGGGGATACTTTTTCCATGTGCCTGTGACATTGGAAGGATCCAACCATCTCCCACAAATCCCAGGTTGGGGTAGATGGATTCTGTTATATTCTGCTTATTCCCAACTAGGAATCCAGTAGCTTTAATAGCTGGCATAAGTCATAATACCTCTGAGGAGGATGCCACTTTTTTAGAAGGCTGAGCAGGTATTATAATGCCCTTCTCCTTTGCCCCCTATATATCTTGCTTTGGTTGTTGCTATCTTGCTTTGGCTGTTGCAGAAGAAGTTGTTTCAGTGCACTGTTCATTCTGCATCATGCATTGCAATAGTGCAACACCACTCTGTTTAGATTCACGACAGGTCCATGGGGAACCACTTGAATCCCAAAGAAGTCCGAAAACCATCCCTTGAAAACACATGCACCGATAATGAGTTTTGTATAACCCTTTTTAGACACAGGCTAAAGCTAGGCTTACCACTCTTTCAAAAGAAGTACTCTCTCCTTAGGAAAAAAAAAAAAATTAAGCCAACTTCTTCCAGACAATTATTTCCGGGCCACATAGCAGGAGTGAATGATGTGAAATAATATTTCAGTAGCAGCCCTAAGTAGGAGGGTTGCATAACCAGGCACTCTCCTGTGTCAAATCTCAATGGATGTTACTAAGAAGACAGGGCATTTTTACTCCTAGCTAATGTAGGTAGTGTGGATTTTGTGTTGGTTACTCATGCAGTCCATTTGATTGTGGCATGACTATTTGTTATAGGTGGCTGCATATATACCTGTACACCAGTAATTACCTTGTTTGTAATAAACCGATGACTAGAACAGCTTACTTCAAGTGATATACATGGATTTAGCTGGACTCTGCCACTGACTTAGTATGTGAACCCAGATAATCCATTAATTTTCACACAGCTTGTCATCCTGCATTTAATTTAGAAATGGTGACACCAATCTTTATATATATTTTGGTCATCTTTGCTAACTTCTGTGGTAGTAGGTCAATCCAAACACTGTTGTTACAATAAGGAGGGTTTGTGTTACAGAGGCTTAGGAGTTCAAGGGAAAAGAATTAGCTTCAGTTACATGATTGAGTCTGATAATTATGATCAAGCTGTGGTAGCCTCCAGTTTAGCAGCATAATCTATAGAAAGGTTTTCCTTGCCAGGTTTCCAGTGAACACCAAAAAAAGCAAGACAACAACTTTATGTTCCAATTACTCTGTTTCTAGGATAATTTAAAAGAATATGAGGAAGGGTCAAAATTCATATCTGCACCCACATTTTAGTTTCATCTCTCTTTGCTGCTCAGTGATGGTTTGAGTGATGATGTTCAGCCAACTGCAAAGTGAGTTGATCCAGATTTGTATCAAAAGTGCATACTTGGAGCTTTAAAAGCCAGCAGTGTGTGACTGTTACTTAGGTTTAGTGGACCCATCAGTAATTAACCTAAGCATTCTAAACGGCTAGGCCAAGTGGGGCAGAGACACCTAGCATAAACAACTGTTCTTCATTTCTTATTGAAGTGCTCATAATGTCTTGCCAGGTGCCTGGTGTAATATAAACAAAATGTCACTGTTGTAAGGAGCTTTAAGAACACCTAGGAAAGGATAGGAAGAAATATGTACATATTTTTAAATACAGATAAGCTAGGTTCCCTGAGGAAGTCTGGCAAAGTGAGGTTTCCAGGGAGGTTTGATAATGGGAAGTGTCCCTGCACTGTGGTTGAGCTCAGAGGTGGCATGGTCACATGAAACAACACATAGAGTCTCTTGGTGAAGAGGCCAGCAAATACAGATGTGAGAACTTTTGTGTTTGAGAGCAAATATTTACTAAGAATACAGTATTATCTTGAGCTGTAGCCTCAAAATCACTGTCTGTGATGCTGAGGGGTTCTAACCAACCCTCTTTCTAGGCAAGCCCATTCCTATTTGCTTGTGAGATGCCTTTTCTGTTGCACAGGCTAATGCATACATTATGGATGAAGATACTGCTTCGATAGATGGGCTGAAAAATACTACCTTGGACAATTTGTGAAATGAACAGATACATGGAAAGTGAGCCCTGCTTTTATCTCGTGCACATGGAGTTGAAGAAAAATGGTTTCCTCAATCAGCAGCACGTTAGCTTTCATCTCCCTCCTCTAGCTGACATCTTCCATCACTGAGCTGCTCTCCTCTTTGATGTGCTTTTTTGTTTTCAAACAGCTTATTCTTTCATCAAGAAAGATCAGCTTCTCCTGTGGGCAGAACATCAGTAAACACACTAGAGAAAAATGGAAGAGATAATAATATGAATTTATCTTCTGAATAAGTTCTTGTTCCAGAAAACTAAGCAACATCTCTTTCTCCCCAGTGACATTTCTTTAATAACCATTTCATAGGAACAAGGCTATGAACAAAAGAATCTTAATAGCTTTAGGGTGTTGTACTATGCAGTCACTGTTCAAGGTGGAAGGATTTAGACAATAAGGATCCCAGCTACTCCTGGCATTTTTAGCAGGAGCAACAATAGTTAAATGACATCATAGTTTAATATGGTTTTGCCTTGCATTTCACTATGGTACAGTCAATTTGTCTGTTGGGAACTGGTACAAAGCATCTTGAAGTGTGTGCCATTCTTTCAATTAACTTTAAAAAGCCTTCTTCCAGGCCTTTAAGTCAAGGTCAGTATTGGAGTTTATTCCCTTAATCTATTCTCTAGTGAGATAGATTAGTAAGAGGGCATTACCTCCCCTTTCCAGATGGGAGGACCAAGGAAGTTGCAGCCCCTTTTGATGGTGGCCAGTTAGATTGGCTGTAGCTCTGGGAGTACAGCTCCTTCCATGGGTCTGCACTGTCTCTTCTGACTGATAGTGAGGTGGCTGAATCTTGAAGGGTCCTTATAAAGCTGCAGGCTCCACTAAGTCATAAATGAGATCACATTTTAATTAAAACATTGACATTATAAAATATGCATGGCACAGTAACACATAGTATTTAGGAAACTCTAGTACAAATTACATAAGAAGTGTTATGCAATATTTAAAAGTTGAGATATTTCACCTAGTTTTCTGCTGTTGTTGCTGGAGAGTCCCTTCTCCAGAGCCCTTCCCTGGACCACATCCTATTTCTTGTGGCTATTTTCATAGCAAAGCTATGCAGATATCTCACTGTGGAGCTTATCTTTGTTGCCATCAACGGGTGTATCATGAATACCTCACTTACATTGTGGGCTCCCTTGCTTCATAAGTAGCCTTGGTAAACTCATGTAGATGCTTGTGGAGTTGGTTATCCTGTGGAGGGGAGCCAAGATTTAATTTCTGGCTCGAAATTCATCACTCCTGCTTACAGATAGTATCCTTCCTTTTAGTTTTTATTTATTACTCTTCTAGTAAATGTATTATAGATGAAGGAATTATCACGACAGCTCTGGATAAAAGTGTCATTGACATATAACCATTATTATTTCTTCTCCTTATCATGTGGCAAAATGCGACTGGTTAATTTATGATTTACGCTGTGTAAAGGACTCGCCCATATTCTAGAGAAATGTTTGTGATTTTCCTCCTGGCCTTAGACATCTGTGGGTTGGCCAGCAACAGTGGTCTCCAAGGGGGTGTCCTGCCTGGGGACAGCTGGGGTTCATTCCCTCTAATTCCCCTGGTGTATTCCTTCCTTCACCATCACATGTCATGGGAGCTGTGAAAACAGACTGGAAACCAGCCCATCTTTCCTGCCTGTTCTCTCATTTGGTAAATGCAGACACTGGGGTAAGGAGTTTTACTTGTAATACACCCTGGCAGGGGGTAAGGCTTAACAGGCTTTTTTTAGTCTTCAAAAATGATGATCCTCTGATTATTCCCATGTTTACTCCATCTATTAAAGGATGACACTTCTGCGTACAATTCCAGCAAATCCAAATCTTTCTTTGCAGGGAACACTCTGTTAATGTCTTTCTGCATGAGCCCCAAATACTTTATTTTCATTATTTAGGCTCCTACTGACTATGGGGAAGATCAATAGCTGGTTGCTAGTGGCTGTCATTGTTATCACTTCATGGCAGGTGATATAGTAGTAGCCTGCACTGAGTTTGTTCTCCCTCTGCTTTGGACACATAGTTTATCCATAAAACTAACAGTTGCTCCACATTCAATTTGTCATCCTTGCCCTTGAAAATAGAAGCTGATTTTTAAATACACTGCAGTGTGCAATATACTGCTCACTGCAGCAAAAGCTGATAAGTAACTGTAGGGTTGGAAGAGGAGGAAGACATGGCTTCCAGTAAATAAGAGCCACTGGAGGCAGAAGCAGAGGTGGGTACATGGGTAGCAAAGATACATGAACTAGATGGGCTATCACTGAGTTTGCCACTCTCTTTGCCACTGCTGATTAAATACCCCAGTTGGACATCATGGGGGTGAGAAGCTGTACTCCTTTCATTTCATACTAAGGTTTTCAAACTGTAGTGCTCTTCCTAGGATATCTGTGTTTCATTTCACCTGCTGCACAGCTATACTGGAGGTCTAATGTCAGAGGCAATCAGTGACCAGCCAGGTTTCAAAAATCACACTATCGTTTATTTGCAGTATGTTGAACATCTTCCTTTGGAAAATATGTCTCATTTAAGGTGTCTAATGCTGAGCCTCCAGAATTGCTGGTTCCTTTGGAAATTTTTGTTTTAGTGATGTAAGTAGGGTACTGCCCCCCTCTTCCTTCTCTGGGGAAGTAAGACTCCATCGTCTTACTCAGTGCAGCTTGTATCTATCTGGCACTGGCAGCCATCTAAACCCAAATAAAGAAGGCACAAAAAGGAAAAAGCAGAGAAGGCTGATTTTCTGAAATTGTACTACCTTTTGGTATCAGTCTGTGATCAATGCTGTGGTAATTGGTGACAACAGCTGAGGAAATGCTGGTTATTACAGGAGGTGAATGTCCCTATCTGTCATCTGAGTCCAACTTGCTTATCTTAAAATTGGAGCATGGGGTCATTAAAGCAACATAATATTATTGCATTGATCGAACAGACAGGCTGCTAAGTTCTGGGATACCAGATGGTAAATGCAGCTTGAGTTGGCAAATTGTTGCTCTTCTTCCTGCTGTGCAAAGGCTTTTTATCTACAAGCATAATGAAAACAGAAGAGAAAACCAAGGAGAAATTTCTTTAATCAAGCATGAGAGGTTTGAAAGAAAATAATAACAACAAGAAAAAACTTAGACAAAAGTACAAGAACAGATTCTGCTCCAGTGCTTTCTGATTTATTTCTCTTGCATGAGAGCTCTGAGGGCCAAAGCCTGCTGTGATTTTACTGTACGGAGAACCCTAATGACCTCAACAGGAATTTATTAATAAAGTAAGGTACTACTGAGCATAAGTCTGTCCAGCTTTATCATAGTGACTTCTTTTACAAATATTTCTGAAATTCTGCAATTTTCCTAGAATAATGGGAAGGGATGAGAGTTTTTAAAAAGGTAGAATTAGTAAACAATAGCTGCTGGTAGGACCCATCATGTTGATGATTGGTCTATAAAAGGGAAGCCTTTAAAATTTTGGACTTGCCTCCAGATACAAGTGTTATCACTCCAAACTAGACAACACGAGTCCTTGGCAGTGTGCTTTAGAAGGCAGTCCTGTCCTGATGGGGGATGCATCAGAAGCAAAGATAAATCCTTCCACCTCTAATTTAAAAAATCTAGGAATCCTTCTGGGGCCTCACAAAAATAAAGAAATTATAGTGCCTCTCCAGAGCACATGATGTGCCTTGAAATGCAATCACAAAAACCTCTGCAAATCTAAATCCCAAAGGCAATCAACATATTTCAGTGGAAATCTTGAGAGACTTAAGTTGCCTAGTCTTTGCTATACAAACAAATAAATGCCACTTTTCCTGTAATTTTCATCATGGGATATAAATGCGTTCGGTTTTATATGTTCTCAAAGATGAGGGCTCCAATTTCTGTGAGTCCAGCATTTCTTTTTGGTGGTATCACTCATGGCCGCATCCTGTAATGCATTTAGACATTGTGGGGAGTGCTTTATTCCATGAACAATACCAGGGAAGTCTCTGACTTGGTCACATTCAGATCTAAATGCAGAATCTACTTTCTTTGATTTGTTTTTTTCAGTAACAGGTCTTCCCAACATACCAACATATTTCTTACTGCATGAATAGGGATGTAAGTAAACGAAGCAATTAATGGTAATTGTGATACAAAGGATTCTGTGAGGGAAGGTGAGGGCATCCATTCACTGCCCTCTGCCTCTTGCTTTCTATAGCACACCCCGTACCCTGCCTGCAGACATATTGCCTTGTGCCTGAGACCGCAGTAATGGTTGTACGGAGTCAGGCCAGAAGCCCACCTACCTCCATGTTTCTTCTCTGGCAATGGTGCCAAAACAGACGCCTAAGGAAGAGCAAAGAAAAGGGCAAGCATCTAATGGCACTTCTCCTACTCTCTAATGATTTGCAGGCCAGGGATTTTCCGAGCCAGATAATGTATCATTGACTTTGGAAAGTGGGCCATTTGCCCCAGACAAGTGGTTTGTGATGCAATTGTCCCATTCATTGAGCTGGCACTGTTTAGAGAGCATTTTGATCAACCCAGATTCTTGCCTCAAACTAGAGTGCTCATTTGAGTCCTGATTATTTATCGTTGTTGTGAGTTTTCCTGTTTGTGGCCTTCTCATTTAATGATGAGTGCTGCAGATGGCTTATAAATTGAGACATATTTTACACTAAGTATGAAGCTGGTTGTGTAACCTCAGCTGCCTTGGGATTTGTATCGGGGGAAAAAAAAAATAAGAAAGAATTTCCCTGCAAGTACTCGACAGACAATCACTGCTCAGTGAATGAAGGCATGGATGTCATTTTACATCAGCTATACTTGCTTACATTACATGTGGCTGGAGGCAGAATTTAAGAAGCCATTGGATATGGCTGATAGAAGGAGGTAATAAAACAGCACAGAAGGAACAAAGAAATGCAAACTTAAACAGATAACAGCATCACTGTAAAATGAGCTCTTCCTAAGGTCTGTGTTTTTAGGAAAAAGTAATTGCTTACCTTCTGTATTATATTTTCTTCTGCAAAGACAGAAAAAAAAAAAAGATAGCAGTGTAGTTGTAGTTTAATACTCAAAAATCAAAGGAAACTTTATGCTGTGAGATTCTCAGCATGTGATTTACCAGTGTGTTTTCCCTACTGTGTAGCTTCTTTCATGGCAGAGGGGACTTTGATGGGCAGAGGAAACATTTTTAAGAGCTGCTATGCAGCTCCTGACCTCCTTTGTAAAGACCCCCAGTTTGCTTCTCTAAGTGCTGATTCCTTGCAGGTGCTCAGTAGCAGCATTTGTGATAAGACTTTTTAGCATCCACAAATAAGCAGAGGATTTCCATCATTCTGACAAATGATGACCTGACTTCATGTCATGACCTCATCACATTGTAGCTGTATTGCATAATGTGGGGTAGTGGGAACAATACCAGCAAGGTCAAGGAATTGCAGTTGGATGGAAAATGGTGCAGACCTTCTTCTCAGTGACCCAGCAGCTCCTACAATTACATTTCACTTGCTGACCTGACTTTCCATCAGCTATTAAACAAGATTGTGTTGTAACCCTGTAGCTGGCTTGGACCTAAGCTAAGTACCAGATGTCTGGGATGAGGAAGGTTCTCAGAGCTGCTCCCCTGGTGTCACAGTTCAGATGTGTTCTCAACTGGGAATGTTTTCTTCTAAATTTTTTTCAAGAGGTGGGCTATGATTCTGGGCAAACTCCCTATGAACTGTCAGGCATCTTCTCCTGTTTGGGCAAGATGAATTCTTTTGACCTTTGCTTTCTATAACAAAACCCCAGAATAAAGTGTACTTTCAAAAAAATCCTCAAAGGCTTTCAAGAAGATTTGTCACTTATGGTGAGACAGTCAGGGTTACTTAGCACTATGTACTTAGTGTCGTTTGAGAAGCTGCAGGGTACCACCTGGTCTCTAGCTGTCTCTCCAGAGGGGTGAAGTCCTCTCATGGATCCTGTGCCATATTTGCTAGATCTGTGTGGAAGTCTCAGACACTCCAGGACAGGCCAATGCAGCTGAATCGGGGCAAGTGAAAATAGCCCTTAGCTACATCCACTTGTCTTGAGGTAGGACACATATGTGCCTGTGCTTTAGACGTGGTGGAAGGCAGTCAGACCCAGCAGTGGTGAGTGCGGCGTGAGGACCAACACAGCAGGGAAGCACAAAGCTTCCCCTGCCCAGTTCTATGGCTCAGTTGCAGTAAGCCTGCAGAAACCTGGCAGAGGGCAGCCAGCAGGCCAGAACTAAACATGACACCAGTGAAAGTTTTACCTAAATAAGAACTGAACTAAAAAAGAAGTGTAAAGTCATTATGGCTTAGATCACTACAGCCTCATTCTTGAGTATCCTCTGGCTGCCTTTTGCTGTTTTGGCAGCGCAAAGCTGCTGCAGCCGAGCACAAGCAGCTGTACTAAGTTACAAATGCTTTTATGTTTCTGGAAGAAGCAGAGTGCTGGTGAAGCAGGCTCGTTCAGTGCTGTGTATTGATTTTCACCAACACAAAGTGGGTGTAAAACACTACCTGATCGATCCTGTCCTCCTTCTGGCTGCGCAGAGGGGTAACACACCAGGGAGGTTGGGGGTCTAAGGGAGCTGCTTTAATGAACTTGCCAACAAAGAGAGTAAGTTGGCTCTCACCAGGCCTTTAGACTGGCCCTCACTTTCTCTTTCACAAGGCATGTGCTGTGGAGGATGGTGGAACCCATATGGGTATCCAAGGTGGCTTCTGACTGAGAGTAGAGTTTATGAAAGCATTTCTAACTGGATGACAAAACCCAGCCCCCTAAAACCCAACCACCAAATGCTGCCTGAGCAGAAAGAGGCATTACAGCATGGGCTGATTTATTTGCACATAGAGAACACAATGGTGGTGGCAGCTGCTTTCTCATCCTGGCAACCAATTTAGCATCCCCTTCCCCATATGACTCAGACAATAAATTACACTTTAATCTAAATCTTGTACATTATTCCTACTACAATACCTGGGCAATTTCCCCATTTCTTTTTTCAGCATCTCCCTTGGATCCTCTTTATCAACTGCATTGTTTAATATTAAATAAGTTATTGGGTTTACCAGGTAAGGCATTTATGCTCAGCATGAAAATGAGCAATACACAGGTACTCTCCTGAATGTTTTTTCCCCATCAGCAAACAGAGCAGGTAGCCTAAGCTGCAGATTTACCTAAAGGAAAGAAACAAAGATGATGTGAGGAAGTATCCTTGTCTGGAGGGGGTAATTTCCTGAATATTTTGCCCATTCTTCACTCATCTGCTTTCAGTCAGCCAAGCATGCATTTGAAGTCACTGTGAAAAGGTGTGCCAGACAGAGGAGATGGGGAAAGGGAGAGAGAGAATTTTTATCATCCATCAACTGAGTTGGGCCCACAGCCTAATTGTGGCACAAGTCTCTGCTGCAATAAGATTATTTACGGACAGGAGCGTGTCTTCATCAGAGGATCTTACAGTGCCCAGCTCTTGAACATCCTCTAGCATGCTGATCAAAGAATGCTACAGATCATGGAACCGAGGGCTCACCTTGAAGTCACGGAACGAAGTTAGACAAAACGAGCACTTGAATACCGTATTTCTGCAATTCAAGTGAACTTTCTAGATTTTGAGCTATTCTTTGCTCTAGTGAGTCTGAAAAAAATTCCAGTTTGGACCAGAGGCCATCAAAGTCATCAAAGCTGGTCCGTACACTCATGCAGAAAGTTTATATGAATAATAAACTTTGCAATGAAAAACAGCAAAGGCAGAAAAGTCTTGGTAAGTTCTTGTGGAAGTGATAACTTCTGCAAAATCCCAGCGATCTGAGGAGAAGCAGATGTTTTGATTCTCCACCAGGAGGCTGTGAAATGAAATTTTGATTTGAGTCTGGCTGCCATTTGTCTGTGTTCACCTTAGCTGTTGTTGGTGATGCTCTTGGGGGCATCCAGAACACCAGAGTCCCTCTCACAGGAGGCTCTGAAATGACTCAATTACAGTTAATGGGAAACCTAAACTAGTAGGAATGTTGAAATGTTGAGTTTGGATCAGAAACTGTAGAAATCTTTGTTCAACATGCTGCATTCACGCACATTTCCATTTCCTGGTGTTATTTTCTGTATTTCCTATTGTTGGCATTTGCATTTAAAACAATCATAAAGTTTCAAAGCTTAAATAAAGTGAGATGAAAACAAGTAAGCAGAAATAAGAGCTGTTCACTGCCTGTCTTGGATCATGGGCTGGCAGGAGGTGCCACAGGACACAGTAAATCATCTGTATGTTACCACAGCAAGTGGTCACAAGGGCAAGACACAGCCCTGCCATTCACAGCAGTGCTAAACCAAGTAGTCTTGTCAATGTGAACAATTCAGGTTATTCCTGGATAGTTTATTGCCTTTACAGCATTAATCTTAACTGAGTTAGGCAATAAATATGTATTTGTTTCTAGTGCTTTTCATACTGCTGTGTATGATTTTCGCTTTCAACTTGAGACACATGGGATTTACGTGACCACTGTATCATTGAGATTTTTTCATAGCAGTTTCCAGGCAAATTTTGTATTTGTGTGGCAAAAGAAAGAGCAGAGACCTGACTGAGGCCTGTAAGGGTGAAAGGTAGAAATAAGAAGCCATAGGTTGGTTTTTTTCCTTTCCTTTCGTATGAATTCCTACACATTTATGTTATTGTACGGGCTTCAGTAGAGATAGTCTTAATGAGCAGTCCTGAAAAGGAGGGTGATGCTTATAATGCCTAATTTCTCCATGAAGCTAGGACTGTCTGTTGTTCCCTCTTCATTTCTCTAACTCTGGATCATATTCAGCTCACCCAGGGCCTCTCCCACCTTCTTCATGGGTCACCAGCAGATCTCTCCCTCCGGGGTCTCCCTCCTTTCACCCCATCCTACATTTTAGTCTGTTTTCCCTGACACACTCCCAGGTGACTCACTGCTGGCTTGCAGTTACTCTGGTTGAGCTCCCTGGATGCGTGTCCCTGCCTCCCTCCATCCCTCCCGGCAGGTTTGCAGATAGCCCTGAGCTGCAGCATAAGTCAGACTGCTTCAGCGCAGAAGAGCCCATGTTAGCAGCCACCTCGCAATTACAGCCTGTTAGTGCCCCATCAGGCAATGCGTGTGAGTAAGAGGGACTTCTGAGTTGGATTGATTTATGTCCTGTGTTTTTAAAATCAATTTGAATCCAACTAGAGATTCCATGCCACAATTACCCTCTTTCTCCTTGCTGCTTATATGGCACACCTGCTTTTTATATTAAATAGCAAACTCTTGAGGGAGGCAAGTTCTTTTTTTAACTCAGTGTACAGTGCCTAGTACAGCTGGGGTTGTTTCATGGGGATTTTGTCTGCTACTGCAATGTAATGATTAAATAACAATGAAAGGAATCTCTGGGGCTAACGCATCTGCCTAAAATCTGGATTTTCACTCAGAATTATATTGCTTCGTGCCTAAACCCAGCCTTTGCTGTGCTTGGATAATACCATTTCATGACAAGAAAACTGTACCGCGGCTAGCTAAGAGGTATTGATCACTCCAGAAAATTTGAAGAAAAGCAGCAAAATTAGAAAAAGCATAATTCAGTTGGTTTTCCTCAGCATTGAATGGAAAATGCTGAGTAAACAGTATAGGGTAGCTCTGGAAACATGAGTCAAAAAGCACGGTGGCCAGGGCTGTCCATATTAGTATCTGACGTGAGCAGCACTGGGTCTAGAGAAGATTTTTGGGTTTTTTCTGCCTGACAATCTAAATGGACAGAGGTTGGGTTGTCTATCTTTTATAGCTGTGTAGGGCAAAATGGTGGGTGTAACCCAGTTTCATGTCTACAGTGCTGAACATTGCTTCCTAACACGGACACATGACTGGTCCTGTTCCTCCAGAGGTGGAAAGGTTAGGCGCATCTTTGTGGAATGCAGAGTGCTCGGCTTTCTTTGCCTGTGACCAGCTGGTTAACGCTTTGCAGCCTTTATTGCTACAACAGCTTTTTTGTCTCCTTGTTGAGAAGCAAGTTATACTTTATTTCAAGTATAGCTTCATGGTAGTTACATGTGTTAAGTTCATTGTTTTGTTATTTTTAAATGCGAGATAATACCCAGTTTCTGGTTAAATTTTGTCTTTCTCCCCTGTTGCTTCTCTTTCTCCCTCTCTTTGGGGGGTTAAGAAAATTGGGAAGACTTGAAAACAACTCAACTTCAATTTCTTGTTCTAAATGGCCAAGGTCCTGGGCATATACTTGTGTGCTTCCCTCCCAGCTGCCTCAGTATAAACACACCAACTACCAGACTTCTGCAGGACTGCACTGCAATGGCAAAGTCTCCAATGTTGGTCATGGAGAAAGGTAGTAGTTTCCTAGTGGTTTGATGTCTGTTTTTCAAGTGCTTTCTTCTGTACCTGAGTAGTGGTAGTTGAACAATGGCCATTAAGAAGAGGGGGATAGTGAGGAAAACCTCTTAAGGATGATATTGGGGAAGTACCAGACCTGCACCACCCACATTGTACACATGTACACTATTTACAAAGCAGGTATCCAACAACCTGGAGAACAGAAGGACCAATTTGTGTATAGAGGCTGCATTATTTAATACAAGACACTGGAAAACTGACCTGAAATGGAGACAAAAGTGCATTCATATTTGTTGTAACCACCTTCAGGAAGAGTGAGTTTGCTTCTCTGAGAAGATGATATGCCCTCAGTGAGCAAGCGTCAGGGCTCAGTTACATGTAAACTCCTCAGAGCCCATAGCAGGCTTTGACTGTATTTAATTTATTGGTCACTCTCTCTCTTTAGCAACTGAATGGAGGAAGGTGTCAGATATTGCCCAGTTTCACAGTTAATGGGTTGAACTTGTTTCCAAGGTAAATATTGCACAGCTTCTAGCTCTTGGTATTTTTCCATCTCTCCCCCTATCTCTTTCTCGATCTCTACAATTGTAAATCAACCCAGGGGGTGGGGAGCGAGGGGGTGGGGGGGCTGTGAACTCCTTCCTTTGAACATGCTGTGCTCTGAGCCACTTACCTGGAGTCATGGGGCTTGGATAGGTGCCTTCTGTGAATGAAGTAACCTTTAGTCCTGGATACTTGCAGTATATTCCCACGTTGGCTGTGTTGTATAAAATAGTCTTCAACTTGCTCAGGATACATGATTCTGGGAGGTGACTTAACAGAATCTGGGGATTGTTTTCCAACCTCTGCTGCATTGTGAGTTTGAAGAGTCACTTTCTTCTTTCCAACTTTTTCTTCTCTGAGCATTTCAGTATCATCAGTTGCACATATGTACTAGCTGTGATAGCTTGTAATAATTCTAGGTGGGGTGTTTTCAGAGTGGTTCTATTGATTTCCTCAGTTCCCTGGCTTAACACCTTTGAGGGAGCATTGATGAAACTTCCTCCCACCATTTGGGCAAAAAGGACCAGCTCAAATGGGGTCTGCAGATTGCCATGATTTCTGGTGTCCTAAAGTAATGGTCCATGTTTTCTGTCTTGGTCTCTGAGGGCTTGGCTCTCTTCTAAGGTACTATCAACTTCAGTGGAGGTAAAACAGAACAATATAGTGGAGGATTTCACACAAGGTATTTTATGTCTTTCTTTCTCTGGTGATACAAATTGTACTAGAGGTAAAGTGTGGAGCAGACACATCAGATAATGTGTAGTATTGGGGTTAAGAAAGGAAATTCATGTGAACGGCAGCACACATCCTAGGGAGCACTGCTGCACAGTGCACTGGTGCACCCTTGCTTTCACTTGTCCTGCTGGAACATGGAAAGCAAGACACTCCATTAAATGAAGTAAGATGACAATGTTTGTGAATAAAGCCTTACTTCTAAGTAGCTGAGAAAAAGCACATCAACAGCAGTTGCTCTGAATCAATAATGTGGTCTGAATTTTGTGATTTTATAAAATGATTAAATGACTTCATACTTTGTTCTCTCACTGAAATGAAACAATACATTTTCCTTCCAGTCTTTTGTCTTTTAATAGTATATTTTTAATACTCTGAGTTGAGATCAATTTCCTTTGAATCCACAGAACAGATGATAAGAGAGAGAATTAAAAAAATCCAAAGCCTTGTAGTTAAAAGACTCAGATGAATTAAACAAGAAATAAGGCTCAAATCAGCTGAATCAAATTACCTCTTGGTTGTGAAATTACCTCTGAGTTATGAATCAGAGGATTTCGCTCCTGTTTCTCATGAACATTTATTTGTGTTTTTCAGCCCTAATAAGTTACTTTGTACTTGCTAATACTGCTTTCACTTTTTTTTTAATACTTTCATCTGAGTTTTGCAGATGAGCTCCTCTCCTTCTGAGGCAGGTACATACTGTCTTCAGTTTACTGATGATTAAGCCAAGGCACAGAGAAGCTGAAGGTCACACAGAGGGTGAGCCAGGGCAAATCCACTAAGCAAACGTAGGACTCTGTGTCTTGTCTGACCTGTAACAGCTTGACAAGAAAGTCAGCCCATTTCCACGGGGTTCTAAGTGTGGCTCGTAGGTCAGGTTGGTAGGTTTGTGTAATTTTTGAAAAAAATTATCAGTAGATTTGGGTACAGTATGAGCACATTGTTGGATTTTAACCCATTTCTTCATTCCGGCTAGGTTTCAGGCTTCAAAAGCAGCATCCAAAGAGACAGGATGTATTTTTATTTGCCTTAAAAAAAGCAGCCAGCATGACATCATCCCCTTCAATTAGGCAGGCAGTGATCTCTGCAGTGGAGGGGGAGGGAATACACTGCCCCCAAATCTCTAGAGCAGGCTCTGTGGATGTGAATAACATAAGTGATCAAAAGGGAAAGATCTTCAGTAGGAAACAAATAGTGGGGTTGCAGAAGGGAAGTCTCTTGCTTTGGCTTCATGGGGAAGAAAGAAGGGAAAGTTGCAGGAGTCATGAGAAACCAAAGCGTGAAGTACTCAAAGGGAACAAATGGTGGGTAGCTTTAACAACCGTTTTAGCAGGGTTAGAGAAGAATAAAAGGACTTACTGAGTTCACTTGCTGAGACAGAGTTCACACAGTGCTCATTTGGCTGGCAGAATGGAAAATGGCATCAATCCTGGGAGTTAAAGAACAACCCTCAGGCTGCAGACACGATTATGTGCCAATGAAGAATCCAGTGAATTAGGGAAAGCAGAACAGAAGCAGCTCTACTTTGGTGTCATGTTTTGCCTTGTTCTTCATTCTGAATGTTCTAGTTGCTTTTGGAAACATCTAAAATTTGCTATAAAAATGTGGTAGTTCCTTCCTCATTTGCAAGTCACGCTTCCTGGGAGCCGCCATACCTCTGTTGCATGAAAACATCTTGAAGGAGAGTAACAAGATACAGAGGGAGACTGAGATTCCATTCATACAAGAGTAGTTCTTTCCAAAGCTACTGAAATCTCTGCAAAGCAAGAAGCTGTTTCCGTTCAAATAATTGTCCAACATTTGCTCATTCTTGCCACTGTTCATTCACTAAGCAACTGCCATCATGGTTTTAATTTAGGGTAGGAAATATCCTGGCATCACAGGGCTTCTGCAACAATAGTGCCCTGTCTTAATGCCTGCTGTGTTTTTTCACCCCTGGCTGCAAATATTGGAGGAGGCATAGACCTGAGACCCTTTTTCTTTAGTGAACACCAGATTATCATGGCCTTCATTCAGGGGCTCAAAGAACATAATCAGAAATCAATGTAGTTTTCCACTAAGCTTCTCATTGTAGATGGCTGTAGCACAACCGCACTTGGCTCACACACCATGGTCCTCTTAAACCGGAGACTGTCTTGCTGAGCTTCACTCAAGAAACCTGGATTGAAGGGTGTGGGGATGTGGAGCTGGAGCTGCATCATGGCAGTGTGTGGGAGCCCTGCCATTTTGTGTCTGTGGCAAATGATCTTGGGATGGAGGCTCATACATAAGCACATACATAGACCACAAATGATTGCTGCGGTATATGAAGGCAGCCTGATTTGTCTTTGGGAGACTTTACTGTGCCTGCTTGTGAACATACTCAGTGCAAGTAAATTATACTGCTGTACAGTGTTTAGACTTGTTAGATCTGTCTGGACCCAAATCTAGCCAGCGCTAGCCCGATCCCCTCTCTGGGGAGCTGTGCGTCTGCCACGTTTGTAGCCATGCTGTGGAGGAGGCCACGGATTGGGGGGGGGGCCACTGTTCAAAACTTCACAGCTTCTTGGCAAGAAGAGTTTACAGGGGAACTTACTTAATAAGCACCCCGAAACCTGGCCTGTCTGAGTAAAACCTGATTCTCCAGTGAGAATAATTCCTCCCTGAATATGACAGGATATTTTCCTGTCCCCTGCTATGAACTGACCCTGCTTCCAGCTCTGTGGGAAATGCGTCAACAAGGGCAGGTGTTTGATTGAATCTTGCTGAACTTCAGCTCCCGTGTCTTTAAAAAATGAAAATACCCCAGATCGTAATTATTTGAAGCCTCTTGGTTGGACCTGTTTGAACTCCATTCAAAATGAAAGCCCGAGATATTGGGGAAACTGTCCAGAGTCTTCCAGGCAAGAGGAGAAGAGGCCTGAAGAGTAACAGGGTAATATGCATGTAAAGGCACATTTGGATCCATGTTAGAGTGGAGGCTAAAGAACTCCAGTTACTTAAGCCAGGTACCTCAAATATCTCTGGATAATCAAGGCTGTGTTTTGCTGTCATACCCAAGACAGGGAAATGGAGGCACTGAGAAGGTTGCCATAGACAAAATAATTATCTTCCAGAGTTCAGAGAAGACGTGGCTTGACAGTTGTTATTTTTACCTACTAGCACATGTGTGTGATACTAAATTATTGCATATGTTGAGTGTGAGCTGTGTTCAGGCCAATTCTCACCAACCTTCCAAATGCAGGTTCATACAGATAAGTGTATACAGCATAATTTCCATCCAGGTCCTAGGACTTTGTAGCTAGGCACCTCTCGCTTCACTTGCCATCTACAAGAAGACCTGTTTTACTGAGTCAGGTGGCCTTTTTTTGTAATAAGCAACTGTAGCAAACATGCTGCCTTCTGTTATTCACAACTCGAATTATATTCTTCTTGTAGTATTGTGGGGCATTATAGCAAAGTCAGTGAGGACTTTTGTTGCTAACAATGAAACCAACCAAAGTTTATATCTGGCTTTAATAAGACCATGATAAGGTCAGTGTTGGGGGCATAATCAAAGCCTCCATGGGATCGTACTGAAGTTTTTTAGCATCTGTTAACCTTAATTGATTTGCACACAGGACAACAGATGGACTGAGATGTTCTGAGAAGCCATATTGTCAAGCCCCACCAGTTTTCTGGACATTGCACTAGAAATGACTCTTCTTGTTTGCACATCTTTCATCATGAAAGACGAAGCTGTGTAGAAACAAGCCAGCCAAGTTCAAGCTGTGATCTCTTCTTCCAGGCTAGTGCCCAGCAGTCCTATTAATTATGTCTATTCTGGCTAGGGAAAAAAGGGCCAAACATATGAACTTAAACAACACATGGGGAGGGAGTAATTGTACAACCATTTCTTTAGTTCAGAGCTATCCAGCTCCCTGACATTAGTTGTGTGTTAGCAGATGTGGGTTTGCTTCCATGTGAAACAACTGGTGACTGAACAGAGGCAAGATATTTTTAAAAGTGTTTTAACAGCTTTTCCCCACAAGAAACACAGTTCCACAGCAAACACAATTCCATATAAAATGGCTTATGTGGCAGATGGAAAGACTGAGGTGAAAAAGGGCATCCGTGGTGCTCTTCCACGAGTGTCAGGCTGTCTGAGACCTGTAGTCACCCAGATCTGGCAGATCTTGTTCTCCACATCACCTTGAAAAGACTGCCTCAATTCCCTTCCCTTTCCCAGCAGTGATCTTGCCTTCTAATTGCCCTTAGCTGTCTGTTAGACAAGAACATGTAGCACCCAAGTGCAATGCTGAGGAAGTCAATGGTGTTTTATGGCCACCGTATTTCCTATAAGCAATCCTGTTGGCAACAGGAGAGGCTTTAACAGCAGTTTAGCTGAATGGATTTTTTCAAAGTGATGAAGGGATCTTGAAAAGATTATGAACTTCACTTACGGTGTTGGGAATTGCCACTTATGGGTCTAGGAATATCTTCAGAAGTCTTGCAGGTTTTTGGTAAGATGCAGCCATTCTATAGCGTTTTCAACACTATCAGCCCCTGCCAAGTCCAGAAGGCAATCACCAGCCAAACCCCTTGGTAGATGAAATGTCATGTAAAATTCAAATGTTTCAGGTTAGATTATTTGTTAGGCTTACAGGAAAGGGCTGCAAAGCTCAGAATGAGTTACTGCATCGTGTTGTACATGGCTTTATCCATCCATGGAATTGAAAGCATTTTACAAAAGCTAATTGCTGCCATCCCAATTACAAATGAAGAAGCGGAGGCATTAAGACACTTGCCAAGGGTAACAAAACTAGTCACTGGGAAGAGCTGGAAACAGGGCCTGCAACCCTGGAGCTGGGTGTTACTCAAAATCCTGGGCCACTCCTATTGGGCAAAGTTCAGAGGTGAAATCATAGCTCCTCTGAAGCTGTGAAAGTTCAGCGAAGCCAAAATACAATCCCATAGGATTATTCTGCCTTTGTTCAAATTATCCAAACTTCTTGAGACAGTCAATCTGTCTGGACTCTAAATGTCACAGAGGCTTTGGTCCTTCCTCTGTGCCGGGGCATAGTTTCTTCAGAAGAAATCCCAGGCTGGGCAGGGTGGTGTGCTCCACCTCAGCTGTGATGTGGCCTGCAGGCTGTACCTGCTGCACAGTCTAGACAGGGGCTGCTTAACTCCATTGCATACATTGCACAAAAAAAGTTTATGAAATAAACTTACGTAAATGTGTATATTTTAAAATACATTAATTGTTTGATTTGTCCTCTCGGTTTGTTTTTTTTTAATTTTTTAATTTCTTTATAATATGAAACAAAAAGAAGTGGGAGTGAAATTAAGGAAAGTTTCTATTGCTATATTGTGTTGATCAATGAGTATTACAGCAGATATGAATGGCAAGGAAACAAACACAACCATAGCTAGGGATGCAATAAGCTTCTATTAACTGGAGCTCTAAAGATCAGAGCAGCCTGTATTTCTTGGACCACATTCCACTCACTTTATTGCTTGAGGATTATAACTGAAAGTATCAAAAGAATTGAAGATCTGGAAGCAACTATCTACTCATTTGTTTATTCAGTGCAGGAATATGTTTGCATTAGGCACCCATCCAAAAGCAACTTCTTCTATTAAAAGGGAATGGGTCACAGCAGGACACTTAGAAATGGATTTTCTTCAGTAGCAGGCTGCAAACACCCATTACTTCTAGTTATTTTGTAAATGAGTAAGATTTTTACTTTCTCATGTATTACTTAAAAGAAATAAAACACAAGCAAAAGAAGTCTTAAATATGTGGAAAAATCACAGACATGAACAGATACATTTTCATTAAATTTAAGTATTAAGTATTTAAGTATTAAGTACTGTTAGGCTAAGTGAGCGCAGAAACTAAACAATCTGTCTCCTGTATTTAAAGAGCAATGAGAAAGCAAGTTAGTCAAATAAGACAAAAGTAATGCTTTGTACTTCCATGGCTCAAAGGGAGGAATGACCTTTCCAAGATCGTTCAGAGCTGAAAGCTACCACCCTCCTTCATCCTGAATTGCAGCTTGCTCTTAAAACAGTGCTTTTGAGTTTGGTGGAAGTGTTTGAGGAGTTACACGTCCAGAACTTCGTGAGAGAGTGGGAGAAGGTTCTCAACAAGTCCATCCCTGAAGGACATTTGAAATTTAGTTTTTGTGACTAGTTCAATTGAATACAGCTACAAGCCTGTGGACAGGAAACAGGAACTGAGATTAGGTTTAAGTTGCCCGATGTGCAGACTTGCCAGGGTTTTACTCATGCTGCTTTTTATTTCTTCCAAGTTAAAGACCGCACACGGACAGTTTGCATGAGCTGGCTGGTGGGCAGTACCATGTAAAGTCATGATAAATTGATTGCAGGTTGGAATCTGAAGGACTGGGAATTAGGTACAGCAACAGAGCAGGATCAGGATTTTGCTGTCTCTCTTTGAGACAGGTTTCCCTTTAAAGGTCATTTTGGCAAATTTATATAATGAATAATAGAGGGTTTTGATCCTGTAGAACTGAAAATGAACGTGCTAATCTGGAAGGTAATTGACAGTCTTTCAAGAAGATGCTTAAATCACGCAGTTGTTTTCTAAGCAGGACTCTATTCTGTGATATTACCCAAGTTGGTCAAAAATTCTTCATTGAGGATGTAATTCTCTAGTATATTCTCTGCATGAAGAGACTGATAGAAGCAGCAACAATAAGAGAAGAGCATTAGGAAAGTTTCAAATTTAGATTCTGCTTTAACTATTGTTAGAAGGTTGTGTCAGGTCTTATTTCCATATTCAACACTGGCTTGCTTAAACAGAGTGAAATCTTCAGTTCCTCAAGTATTATACATACTCATCTCTTATTTGCTCTTTGGGAAAGATGTGGAATTCTTATATGAATAATAGATAAGTGAGACCATATGTGGTATAATAGGTTGTATTCCTATTATGTTGCTCTTGGCACCTCTCATATCCTCTGAGTAAGTATAAAACTGTGTCTCCCTCTTCCCCCTCCTCACAAGAGCATGGGCTTAGTTCTGTATTTGCCGTTGTGCCGACTTCTTATGTACCAAAAAAATCCAGTTACAAGCCTATCCTCAAGAGTGTGTGTGTACTTCTTAACAAGTGATTAATTTTAACATAGCTCACTAGGGTGTTTAGAGAAAGAGACATGTCATAGTGTCTGGCCCTTTTGCTTGTTGGAAAGGCTAGGCATAAAATGCATTTGGGAAAGAAAAATGAGAGTGCATAAATCCAAATCTGTTTGTATTTTTAACAGCCTGCATTTTGAAGGAGTGTTAAGCTAGTGGAGTGGTTTTGGAGATCTTCATCTGAAATAACATTGAGGGTTCCAGTTTAATTGGTGAAAAATCAGTACATTTAAGAAAAAATTAACAGTAAAACAAATAATAAAGAAAAATGCACGTGAGATCAGAGATATGAAACTGATGCACTGCATTGTAGGCCAAACTTTAAAGAAACTTGCAGGTAATCAGAACTGGGAGTGGACTTTGAGGGCCATGGCTGGGAAGTAACCTGTTGTTTTCTGTCTTTCTCAGTGAATCAAACAACAGTATCTTCTAATAGAACCACAAAGAACTGAAACACCCAAACCCCAGAATGTAGGGTGCTATCTTAAGGATTGCATCTAATCTACAGCCACTGAAAAGTTTTATGATCTTCAGAAGACCTTACTGAAAAATTACGTTTGTTCTCCACACACATAATTTTTACTTGGAAGGGGAAGGTGGGGTGGGGTGGAAAGGAAGGGGGAAAATCTGGTTTCCATTGGAAATATTTTTTAAATGGAAATTTCCAACCACTTCTGTAGTTAACGAGGAAATAGAACATTTTGTTGCAAAGATTTCATTGGAAAACAATTTCCGTTTTTCATCAAAAAGCTTTCCAGCCCAATTTTTCCAAGCAGCTCTAGTTGTCTCACATAGCGGCTGCTTGGAAGCTGATGGCACAGATGGGAAAGAGCACAACTCTGCTGGCCTCAAGAGCGTAGCATCCTGCAACGGGGGAGAGAATCCCTGAATGTGGGGTGGTAAGGGATTGAGTGATATCCAGCGCAGTTCTGATTACACTCATGGGAGGGCAGTGGTGTACACACAGTGACTTGCTCTGTGCTATATTAAAGGGTTGCACAACTTATTATACATGGCAGAAGGATTGTTTCATGCATCAGTGAAATGCAGTCTGTTGTGGGTTGGAAAATAGCAATGGCTGGACCTCAAAAAAGGCTTAGATTCAGTTTGGGATACCATAGAAAAGTCAACATTTGCTAACAGTTACCAGCCTATTGGTATCTGAGACACCACATTTTCCATTTATACTCAGGGCAGGAAGTAACTGTGGTCTTTTCATATACCAGTGTGGTAATTTTGCTGGCAAATGTTCACTTTTTAATGATGACCACTATATTTTCCATTGTTTGTGCTAGAGCTCTGTGTACAGCTTAAGGCAGTTGCGATGCTCCGTGTTAATCATTCATCCATATGGAAATAAATACATGTAACATATACTTCTTCAAACACTTAAGAGAATACCCACTTAGATCATATACAGAGGGACTAAACAAAAATCACCCCTCCCAGTCCTCCTGCAATCCTTGACTATACATCTTCTAAGCTTGCTGATACATATTTCTTTTGAAATTATCCTCATGGCTCTGACAAGATCAGACCAGGTCAAGATAAAACCAGCTGATAGCTGTTCCATTCCTTGCAGGTCAGCTCTTTCTTCCTTGCAGAGAAAAGAGCCTGTCTGTGCTGTCCAGTGGTTTTGAAGTCTGCTGCATCCATAGCTGAAGCCCTGACTCCAGCCAACAGAGCTGAGATTCAAACATCACAGCAGAGCAGTGCTGCAGGCCACTGCTGCTGGCTGAGTCACTGCGCCAGCACTGCAGAAGTCCACTCACAGGGCACAGCTCTGCCCATTTGATCTCTTACATGGGGTTTCCGTCAAAGCCTTGTATACAGCAACAAGCCAAGGCCACTTATTTGACTTTGGGCATCTGTTTTTTGACATAATTTGTAAGGATTTTTAAAAGCACAATGAATAGGATCAGGGAGGATTTAGCTATAGCTATTTTCATTTTTGTCTGCTACAAATGCTGTGATCCATCAGCTCAGCTGGGGCAAAGGACCCTGCTGCCAACTCAGAGGTGTCTCTGTTGCTCAGCAGAATACAACTGTGTTTCCTTCCCTGTAAATGAATTAAGGCCAGATTTTACCAGTACTCTGGCAAGGAAGGAAGCAGAAATTTTTCCCCACTTAAGGATGGAGGGGGTCTCAAAGTAGGGGCTAAGTTCTGTGCATGTGACTCCTACACTGGTATGGTTTCTAGGGGAGCAGTGTTCATAGAGAAACTTGAAATCTCCCTGCCTGGAGGGAGAGCTTTTCTTCCTCTGTGAGAGCAAACACCACCAGTGTCTGCTCCTTGACACAGACGCAGTGAGGGCTTTTAACCAGTGGAGAAGTGTTCCCAGCAAAACCACCAGTACTGCAATCTATTTTGGGCTGCCCAGGGATGCATGGTCTATCCCTTATGTGCAAGAAGATGAGTTGGTGTGGCAGGTGGTCACCTTGGCTGAATGGGGAACCCCTCACTGAGTTTAGTGAACAAAACAGGCACTAGGAAGAGGTGGTAAAGGGGACAGGACATTGAGGAAGAATATAGAAGCATCCTCAGGGCTTGCAGGGATGGAAACAGGCAGGCCCAGCCTCATCTGAATTTAGAACTGGTGAGGGGTATGGGGGGCAGAAAAAGTCTACTTTCTTGGCAAAAAAAAGTCTACTTTCCTGGCAAAGTCTACTTTCAGGCCCCCCAGGTCTCTGTGTTGCAGCTCAGCACCCAGAGAGCTTCAGAACAGCCTCCCAGTGCTCATGAGATGGAGAGGAGCTTCACGTGAGCTGCTCATGGGCTCAATGCATCTCAAGACCTAGTGGTGGCCACACCTAACACAAGGACTGACACAACACAAATTGTGTTGGGTGATAGCCTCATCTAGTGAACGGGAAGCTCCTTTTATCCTCCTAACAAGCAGGAAGAGTCTGTGCAATGCTTCAGAGAGTAACAGATTTATCTTTGGGTGATGGTTAGATGATCACAACGCAGCAGCTGTCTCTCTCTAGGCAGGTTTACAAGGACTACTCTCCCTTCTAGGCAAATATAGAAGGCCCAGATTCCACCTGGCTTGGTATTTTGCAGTCACAGGGGAATCAGCAGGGAGCTTGTATGGCTCACATGAGAGGCGGGCAGGAGTCTGCCCTGGGGCTCTTGCAAATGCAAGGTCGGTCTTCTGAAATTATGGAAGTTGCATCTATTTTATGGCATTTGAAAGATCTGACCTGTTATATTTATTTTGCAGATGGCTTCTTTGACCTGCTGCTATTTCTATTTTTTTTTAATGAGGTTCTCAAGAAAAATTTATCTATTAAATCAGGTCATTAAAAAAATTACAGTTCCTTCCTGAAGCCCATAGTGGTTTTTCTGTCTAAGAAAACTGGGACACACAACTATCATTTCCCACGTGCATGATCACAGAACAGTATCAGAAGAGACCAGGGTCAGTTTTATAATGCAAACATTGTCATCTCCCCATCTTCAACAGAAAGAAACAGAAAGAAAAACCTGACTGAGATTTCAGGTTGGGTTTTTTTCTTCAGTTTCAGGGTTTTTTCCCGTTTTCCCAATTTATTCATTATTTGTCTGACTGTAATTATATTTGGAGCCCAAATTTAGGTCATATGGAGTGCTTGTCTGCATCAACTCAAAGTAAGCTGTCAGCTTTGCCAGTAGATGACTCTGGAAGGTCTTGGGAAAACTCAAAAGCCTTGCAGCACAGTCGTAAGCTGACTGCATCCAGGAATAGCACTGGCTGCTGAGGGGACTACCAGGGAGAAGCCCATGCCCATGTTGTAAATGTTTTTAACACCCAGGACAGGGAGGCTGTGGAAAAACTGCCCTTTGGGGGTGTTCCTGGGTCTGTTCTGACTCAGAGATCATGTTTGAGAGAGCTAGTTGCAAAGGCTGAAAGTGTAACAAGGAATATTTTAACAGCCTAACCAGTTATGTTCCATTTCTCCAGACCGCTTCTAGGCACTGAGCCATTTGCCCTTGTAGACTTTATAATTTTTATTGCCTGCAACACTGATGCACCGAAGATTGATCCTACCAAGCACTGAATATGCTCAAATTCCATCTCACTGCCTTCGCTAGGGGTGATGAGTCTTCAGTACCTTACTGGCTCCATCACTAACATGGTCTGAAATTAGAGTGCTGGATCTAGACACTTTTTGAACTTAGGGAATCATTGTGGCTTTAAGTTCCACCCTGTGGGACTGCTGAGGGTAATGGTGGCATTGGGTTGGGCTGCAGTGGTGGAAGTCTTATTACTCTGCTATTCTGAGAGCTGTGCTCTGCCCTCCCCTTCTGAAGTGGGTGCTGGGAAGCAAACACGATCCATTCACAACAAGTGCCTGGAAGCAAGCGGAAGCATGGTCCTTACGTAGGTAAATAAAATCTTGGGATTAAATTCTGAGTCTTCCCCTTTCATAGACCCAAGAGTCACTGGATTTATCACAAGTATTGTGAGCACGTCTGCTAAGACAAAAGGATTGAAGGCAGTTTTCAGAGCATTCTAACAAATCTAAGCTCAAAATTTCCCCTGAAGTTACCGTGTTTAAAAATGAGCAAAACAATTCTTGTTGAAGAAGAGTCACTGCCAGAGTGATTAGTTTTTGCACACCTTGTGGAGGGCCTTATCTGATGGTGTAGGGCACACTTTGTATGCCATTGCCATCTTTTTGTTCCCACCAAGAGGTTATTGTGATCTGAATCACTGATGATGCTTAACAAGCTGAATCACCAATATTCTGTGGCGAATCTTCTGCTTCATAGTGCTGGAAGCACAGAAACAGATGTTCTGGACCTGCCTGGGTCTGTTCCTCCGACGCTTGCGGCAAACTTCACAGGTGACAGCATCTTAGCATCGCCAAACATGCAGATGAGGTGATGACCATTTGTTCTGTTTTGGCCAAGATCAACAAGTGTAGACACCGATCCAGTACAAAGTGACTAGCAAAAGGAGGCACATACCACAATCCTGTTTAACTTAAGGTTGTTCTTCCACATGGCAACAGGTTGTGAGGGGAGAGGCAGTGCCTCTGTGACTTGGCACTTTCACGTTTTCCCCTTGGTGTGTTTGCAAGAGACAAATCAATAGAGAATTTGCCAAGCTCTAAGGAGACTGTAAAATTTTACAGCCATGACCACAATACATTTGAGTGGCAGAAGCACTGGTGAATTATTCAGATTATGCCAAACAAGCAGTGATAAAACTTTTATAGCCCCATCCCATATTTTGTACGTGTCACATCTTTGCCTGGCTTTATTAGGTTTGTTTTTTTAACTTTTTATTGAAACTAATTTGTTGCTATGGAAACAACTGTATCCATTAAACTGGGTGGAGCTTAGTGACACCCTGAGGCTAAAATCAGTTCATAATTTAATTTTAATGATGCACTGTAACAGTTACTGCAGCTTTGTCATTTCATTGTGGTTTCATCCATCCCTCCCATACCCTTTTTGTTTTTCCCACCTATCCACTCTCTCTGGGGGTATGGATGTAGCGAGCTCTTTTGAGCAGGAGCTCTCTTCATTTACAGTCTTTTAAACAGTCTCAAATGTGTTGCTGAATTATTCCCAAAGGATGGCTATTTGGTTGTAAGGAAGCTTTGTTTTCCCCATTTTCCATGGTCAAAGAGAGGCACAAGAAGGTAAAATGATTTCTGTGTAGACATGTAACTGAGCAGTAGTAGAAAGGGATTTTATACTGAGACAGATACAGATAGATAGATAGATGTATATAGATATATATTCATTGGCCCTCCCAAATGCTCAGCTCTTATAATGCTGCAATTTACAGATATTCTAGTTGTGGAGAAGCGCAATTTTCCCTATGGTTACTTCTGTTTTCTTTTTGGTGTAAAACCTCTTTTGGTACTAAGTCTAGAGGATCCTCTAAAAGATAAACTGAGAGTGAACTCAAGGTTAAATTGCAATTTTTAAGATCGCTACCATGTGATCTGGACCTGAATTTCTTAGTACAACGGCAGCCAGGCTGAATGTGGATTTTGGAAGGACAGATATGTTCCTTTTGCGGATTATACTGGAGTCAATTCCTTGTTTGCCAAAGATAAGTCTGAAATGATGGCAAACATTGAGTCTCACTCTTTAAACATCTGAGGGTGTATGCTATACATAGAAACTGGGAGCTGGGGGATAGGGTTTAATTTAAAAGGGGGTGAGCTGTCATTGACAATACAAAAGCAACATGTATTTATCAAATATCTATACTCTAGAGGGATAAAAGTATACAGAAATAATTTTCTCCCATTTTTGGAGGTGATCATTTGGGAGGTGGAACATAATGACTGTTAAACAGCATTCAGCAGTACAAATCTATGTCCCACCCAATGATTTTATGAAATATGAATAGTTGCATTAAAGTCAACAGCATTTTTAGCTGTGTGTAAAGAAAAGCATGTAGATACGTTTTTGCATTTGCAGTGAGTTGGTTCACTTTGATTTAAAGTGGAGATTCATCATGTTTAGGATACAGCATCTTCCTTGTGATTCCCTAACTTCTCATGTTGCAACTTAAAGGCATGATTTAGAGGAACGTAATGTGACTGACCGATTTGGGAACAGTTTACACTCTTGCTGTGTGTTGGCGTGGGTCCCCTCCTCCATCCTCGCACAGAGCACCGACTCAGTGAGGATCAGCCCAAGAGTCTGGCATTTATGAAGCACCTTCTGTCCCAGTGCATGCTTTTTTCCAGGCAGCATTCAGCGCTGTCGTTGTGGCTAGGATGGCAGGGGTAGCCAGGTGGGCCAGCACGGCCTGTCCTCATGAAGGAGAGATGGGAATTAGAAAAAAATATGGGTTAATGCACTAAGGTCTAGATGAAGAGCCGTGGTACATTTCCTGCCCACACAGTGCTGGGTTTCATCCAGACCCTTCCCTCCCACCAAGTTAATCACTCTACATACAGCTTGTAAATGGTTTGAAATTGTGAATAATATGTTTCTGAATAACCGTGAATGTTTTTATGGGTATGTCTTTAAAATTTTCCACAGATGGTTTGGTGGTTAGGCTATGATTTATCAAATATTTGAACTTTCAAGGGATCTTTTCCTATACAGCGAATCAGAATGTTGTTGTGAAAAAAATTTCCTAACTTTCTAGTATTTCTACATTGTTCCTTTCAATGGATGGGGTCAATTTTGTTATCATTTGGAGCAGAGAAATTCCAAGGCTGATGAAACAAATGTTTAGGCTTGTAATTTGTTGCCTTCAGGTCGTTGGGATTTATTTCCTTGGACGTTTGCTGGATCTATTGTTAAACATGAATCAAAATACCTGGCGAGGAATGGGCAATGCCGAGAGCAGTTGCTCGAAGCAGAGCAGCTCGCAGGGGTCTCGGTGGTGGGCCCGGGGGGTGCCCCACGATCTCTGGGCAGCAACGTTGGCCACTCTCGGTCATGCCCTGCTGGGAGGCGTTTGGGAGCTCTGGGTAAGGAACCAGCACCCCAGTGCACCGTGCCAAACACAGCTCCTCTCACCAGCCCGTTTGCAGACATTTCATCAGTGCTGTAGCACTGACGTGCTGACGTACCAGACAAGTTGAATTCCTACGTTTCAGCACTCTCTTATCTGTCACCTCTCCCTGTCGTTTCCAGCCCTGCCCTCCCAGTGGGACATGGCTGCCAAGCAGAGGTGTGGTAGTGGAGACCTGTGATGTTAATTTTGTCCCGGTTTTCGGGGGAAGGGGGGGCATGCTTCTGTGCCTGAAGACCTGGAACACAGCTCCACTAATGCTACTCCAGCCTTTCCCGCTGCTGCTCCTCTGGATGCCTGGAGTGGGTCAGAATTGCACATTGATGGGGGAAGTGGTGGCACAGGGAATCCCTCTGTCATCCTCCACACTGTCTTTCTCAGTCAGGCTGGGAACCTGGGGACCAAGCAATTTCACAGCTTTGGAAAGAGACGTCCTCTGCCCCGCAGGGGCTTGTGAAGCAAGGAGTGGACTTGTGGCTCCAGGCCATCTCCAGGTGCCTAACAGGACCTATGACCTACCTGGGGTATGTTTGCCATCTGGAAAAGTGTACCACTTGTTTTATTGTTTTAAAGGCTGTTTGGTTTAAAGGCTCGCTATTTTAAACAGCTCTATTTGCAGTCCCTAGTTTAAAGGCATTTGTTTGGGCACTGTCACTGCTCCTGGTGGGAGCAGACAGCAATCCCCAGCCATCCGTCGGCTTTGCTGGGGTGTCACAGTTGACAGATACCCTGGGAGCTGTAAGCCAGGGCTCAGGCTGAAGGATGAGAGGAATCAATGGAGTTTCTTCTTTGTTTTGAAATAAAAAAGGCAGAGAAAAACTGAATAACCACATTTCTCAAGTCTTGTTTAAACATGAGCTGTTTATCCAAAGCATTGTAGCCTGTAAACAGACCCTGGGTCTCCTTTTTTATAATATCTTACTCATCAGGGTGACATCTGGTAAATAACAGAACTAAGCTGTCTGCTGCAAGGAGAAGAAAGGAAGAAAAGAAAAGACCTCAACTTCTCAAAACCACTTAAGTTTTTCCTTCATGAAATACATCGATAAATATAGTTCAGCTAGCACCCTGCTGGTGTTATCATGTCTGAAAGCTATGGCAAGCTTTCAAACAAAGCCAGCAAAACCTATACTTAGAAGCAACCTTTAGATTTTCATGCAAAGCACAGAAATTAAATGGGAGTGATAACAAAAGGGGGAAGACGGTGACTCGCCTACATGTGTCTACCAACCCAGCTGCTGTGTCAGACTTTCCTGTGAAAACCCTTCAAATTGTGATTTCCAGGAACGCATCTGTGCCTTCCTGTGCACCATCACGGGTGTATGCCTTCATGTGTCTGACCTTTTCAGAAGTGTGTTGACATGTTCAGAAATAAACCTTGCGATGTAAAGATAACATATTGGATTGGGAGGGAACAGGAATAAACAAATCAGCCCCAAGAGAACAGGTCCTTTAAAAGCCATGGTGAGCTCTTGCTCAGGTCTGGCAGCTCACTCAGGTCTGGATGTGTGCTCAGGTCTGGCAGCTGCTGCTGGCACCCTGCTTCTCTTGTGTCTGCGGGGCCTTTCTAGTGCTTATCACTGCAGGATCAAAGCACCCCATGTGCGTTCATCAGCTTATCCTCCCGTCACCTCTTGTGGGGTGGGTGGGGGGAAACTGAGAGAGGGGGAAATGAGCTCACCTCCCACTCCTTTCACCTCAGCCAAGCCTTTGCACGGAGAGATCGAGTGATTGCCCAGCCTGGAGGCTGCTGCTGCAGCTGGGAGAGCACCATGTCTCCTGAGCCCCGGTATGGGTCTTCACACCCAAAACCACCTTCCTTGCCAAGTCTTTGCAAGCTGTGTGGTTTTTAAAGCCTCAGATGCTCCTGATTTCCCCTTCACTGTCCCTGTCAAAAGTAAAGGTAGCACAATGCCTTTTTGGAAAGGTTGGCACCTTGTCACAGGCACTCTATAGTTTTTCATCAGGCTGGCATTGTGAGAAGAGATAAGCTTCTCTATCAGTTCGCAATAGAACCAGGACAAATACAAATCCTTCACCATAAAATGGAGTTTGTTATTTCCCTGGACCGCCTGGGTGAAGGCCTTGTTGGGAGCCTTGTGCTCTCTGCAGGTGCCTTGGAGATAGTCCCAGATGCCCCTGTTTGGGAAGGACTCGAGGTGTGTGCGTGGTGTCCTCCTGCACATTGCTACGGACCATGTGTCAGCAGTGGCTTGTGGCGTGTCTGCTCTAACCTGTATGGTCACGATTCCCTCATGTATCTTCTGGACTTTGCCCTGGCTCCATCACGCAGGGAAGTAAAGTTGCCAGGATATTAGAATGCTGGACAAGTGCTCAGAGGTTAAATTCCTACTTTGTCACTGACTTCTGGTGCTGCTTTGGCCAAACCATGCAAAACATGGTCTCACAGCCCTTTTAATCACACAAGTAATTTTTAATCCTAAAAACATGTCTTATGATGTAAATGGGGGTGGTTCTATTCAGTGCTTCCAAAGATCAGCAGCTTTTGTTTTGCTCCACAGATATACACCTAAGTCCATCAGGAGGGATGTTTAAATGCTGGCTGTGTTTGGTTGTGGAGGGGTGGTTGCTTATGTTGGGCTTTTTTAATTAAAAACCTTTCAGACTTGCTTGCATGTGGCAAAATGGTGTGACTGAGACTACTTCTGTAAAATGAAAGAACTGTATGGTCATGCCTTGATCATCTTGGGCAACTACAGAAATGGGTAATTCCTGCCATGGACATTCATATCTGTTTAGTCATTTACTGAAAAACTTTGATTTTTTCCTATTGGGCAACGGGCAAGCCACTGATCTGAGCCAACAGTTGTGTGGATTTCTCCATGGGACAGCAATTTTTTTCCTTTCACTTTTAACTCATTGAAGAGAACGTTCCTCTAGTAAAGCCCTAAATGATACACGTAAGTTTTCTCCTCATTTTCTTGTTATCTTTCCTGCTTTTGGAGCAGATGTAATTTGATTCTCACTGCTATTTTGAGAGAGATACTTGGTGCTCTTTAATCAAGAGCAAGACAATGGAAAAGTGCCAAGGAAGCACATGAAGATTAGGAGAAACTGGACAGAACAAAGTATAAATGCTATCCCATTTTAAGAATTACCATTGACTGCAAAGCAGCCGATGAACATTTTCTAATGTAAGCTCCACTATTATAGCTTTATAATAGAGGATTTATCCAGAACAGTGACCTTTTCGGTAACTTTCTGACCCAGCTCACCAAAGGCTAAGCTGTGAATACCACACCTTGCTGACTGCTTTCTTTAACATTTTCTGCTGTCTTAGCTAACTCTTGTTATTTCTGTCACCCGTCGTTCATTGATCACTGAGTCAGAGAATGATTCAAATGTTATTTGAACAACGATATTTGAAGATTGTTTATCAGTGACTCCGTGTCTGTCCGTGGGAGGCACATTTTGCAATACATACCTCACATTTTTTCCCTCTCATAATTCAGAGACCTGGTGGTGTTACAGGTCTGCTGGCTCACCTCACCTCTGTGTGACTCAACTTCCCGAGGGATCCCACTCTTTTCTAAGCTCCCCAGTGAGTTGCACCAGCAGAGGGTTAATGTTGCTGGACCTGAGAGCAGTGTGCTTGCCTTTGCTTAAACATATAGTAAACATGATCCCTGCCTTCAGGAGCTGATAGTTGAGACGGGAACGGCTGTGGATAAGGCAGGTGGTGGCAGTGGATGAGGCAGAGTCTTTTTGGTCATCTTCATTCTGTTGTGAAATGGCCCTGAGAGACATCAGCCTTGGAGAAGCCGCTCATAGTTACCTTTCTTCTCTCCTGGGGCTTTTGCCAGCTGCTTGTTTAGCTGAGCCAGGGCCCCAAAGTGTTGATTGCTCTCTCAGGAGGGTGAAAGGCTATGTCCACCTTTTCAGTGAAGGGCATGGCCAGAGGTATTTTCTGTGCACTGTCACTAGAAAGCCACACCATCAATCAGGCTTTGCTTTGCAAGGTCTACAAAAGAAAAGCCTGGTGTGTACAGCTCTCTTCAGTCTCCCATGCAGAGGTTGGGTCATGCCAGTCCATGTAACCCAATAGTTACCCATGGGTAAACGGTATCAGTATCATATTCCATGGGAGAATCATCTGACCTTTCTTGTTTATACGGTAAGTATGTCCAGGAGTCTTCTTTGTCAGCCTAGTAGTCCCAGCTGCCAGCTCGTGGTGCATCTTGTCAGCTCCAAAGCTCTTGCCAGGGCTTTGAAGTTAACAAAGAGTTATTTGGAGTTATTTGGAGTTACAGGGTTTTATTTCATAGAGAACCCCTGTGCATGGCTCAAATAAAAATGTTCTCCTGAGTCAGAACCTACACATTCAGTAGTGCTGGAGTGGTGGTGAGCTGTAACAGCACACAGTAAATGCAAGTCAGTTTGTCTCCAAAACTCAATGAAGATGAGCTGGTCTTGATAATTAAGGACAGGCTATGGGAGTTCGCTGCTGGAAAAATCAGCAAGAACTCAGAAGGGTTTATTTTAGTTCTCACTCAGTTGTGGAGCATGCGGGTAAACATAGCCTTTGTATGGGACCAACCCTCTCATCCAGCTGAGACAGTAGGGCCTTCTTGGGTTTAACAATGGCAAAATATTTGAGCGATATCTACTGTTCTCTAAAGAGAGGCTCCGTTGCCTCAGGTTTTCCCACACTGCCCCAATGTCCAATCCCCATGGCTGACTATGGTAGATGAGTAACTGAAAGAGAGGAACTGAAGTTCTTCAGAAGAATGTTCTTAGTCCATCTCTACTCAGTTCACAAATGTGGGTGCCCACCCAGTAGATCTTTCTAGTTCCCAGTATGCTAACATGATACTTTTCTGCATAAACTATCTAAGAAAAAACGAACTTGCTTAATGCTGCACAAGCGAATGTGTTTATGAGACAGAACAATATAATTCATCTATCAAAGCAGATTTTTTTCTTACAATTACAGAAGCATCTCAAAGCCCTTAACTGGTTTAAGGCGCCTGTGTGCTAGCTGTTAGCTGCCTGCACACTGTCAGCGACTCTTCCCTAAACTGATAAGAGTAATAAAGAGAAGGGACAATCCCCATTGTACAGGGTAAAAATGAAGTGATTCACTCCAAGTCACAGATGAGGTCTGTGGTAAAGCTGGAAACAAAACTATAATCCTCCCCAAGTCGCAGGCTCTTCCCTGCAAGTACTCCCTGGCTTTATTACGCTTTATTTCATCCATAACAATAAAATAATGCTGACTGTGTGCTAAGGGAGTCCTTTCGTGCTTTTGTTGCTGATGGCCAAACGAGACATGAATGTATCTGAACAATAATTGCAACTGATTAATTATGGCTGCAGTGTACCTGAAATCACATCTGTTATTCTGATGCAATACTCAGCTTCATTCAGGGGTAGACCATGCTGATGTAAAACACCTCCCAGGATCCACTGCTTGCTGTGATTGCATGAATCTCTATTTTTCACCAAACAAAGCAAAAGGCAGGTGCCTCTGCAAGAAGTAAAACCATGATCTCATGGGCTGTTTTGGGTCACGCTACCTCTAGACCTGAGCAGCCGTAGGAACAAATTCCTTTCTTTTGTGGGTGCCCTGCCATGGGGGCTCAGGCAGGGCTGGGCTGCTGAAAGGGTGGGAGGGAAGAGAGGCATGGCTTTCTTTGTGTGTGCCCAGGCCATTGAAACCACCTGGCCAGGGGGACAGCAGATGAGCAACCTTTAAAAGGGCACAGTGATTGTGTCCTTTCTGTCTCCTCAACACTTGGCTACTCAGAGTAGTCCTGTGTCTTACCTAGGACCTTACAGGAAATGGTTCTCCATCTCACACCAACATTTTGGATGATAATTTTCATTTTCCTCCAGGACTAACCTGAGAGCTTTTGGGTTCTCCCCCCCGTCCCCAGCCCAGAAAGCATGAGACCAGCCTTAACAAGCCCAACAGACAATGGTGCTGGCAGTTGCTGGAGGTGGAGAAGACATAGGCTGCAGTCCATGCCCTCAGGAGCCCAAACTGAGCATCTGACCTGGGTTTCTCAGGACCAGGTGGGTGTTACATTTGCCAGGCTCTGGGCTATTCTTGGAAGAAAGCATCCTTGGCTTTGGTCATTCTTTTTTGTTTGTCGGAAACTTATTCAGTCCAATCCCAGGTGAGTTTCTCAGTAAGTTTTTTTACAGAGGCCTTTACTGGTTCTTCGGGAAAAATTGTAAGGGAGGAGTATTAACACTGAATTACTGTTGAAACAAGGTTTAATTAATAAGTGTGAGAAGTGAGTCAGGTTCTCTCTATGAAACCTTTCTTGATACAATTAGATAAAGAGAAGGTAGGGAGCACTCAGCTTTCAAGATTTCTTTATCTTTGGTAGCTCTCACAGTCTTCCTCCACGGCCCAGACTTCTGGCACAAAACTCAGCAATTTTAATTGATAGTTGCAGGTAGTACTGAAAGATACACAAAGGTGTGGGTTGATGTATAGCTACTATCAGCATTCATGTGGAGCGACTGGGACACTCACTTCTGTCTTTGCAAGACTTCCCCAACAAGTGCCAACAGAGTCCATGTATTCTTACTGACCCCCAGCATCAGACGTTGCTGAGAAATTAAATTACATCCAGCAGCAGAAGTCAGCAATGGAGAGCAGGCAGGGGTGGTGGAGAGTGTCAGACCCACTCAAAAGGGAAGGGGGAAGTTTTGAGAAGATGCTCACATTTAGGGTTAAGTTTTCAAGGGTTTGGCCCTCAGCTAAAGGACTTCGTGAAAGCAGTCCCTTTTTAAAAAGAGCTGCACATCTATTGAAAGCAGTGACTGGTAGTTGTTAAGTACATCTGGAGCCCTCATCTTTCATTCAGGCCACGCTTTCTGTCTAGCTAAGGAAAATAAATCACATGCTCTTATTTATCTCTCCTCCTCAAACACTCAGAGATTTGAAAGCTGCAAATGTAGAAGTAGCAGAAGGAAATATTTTCTTCCACAAAAGACATAATTCCCTTGTGAAATGCAGGAATTCAGCAGGGTTCAGGGAGGGAAGGGATTTTTATAGTTGGACCTTAGAGAAATTATGCAGCCAGCTGTAAAGGAAAGTCACGGGTTTGATGTCTAAGTTTCTCAGTCCTTTTGAATGTCACATGCTGTCTGGAGAACAAGACCATTCATGTATATTTTAGATGTTTTATTTATTCTTTTGGTTGTAATGGTTGGATATGTATATAACATCATTTATAAAGAACAGAGCCGAGAAAGAAACTTGTGCAGTAGGCACGTGCTTCTATTGTTTTTTCTTTGGACAGGAGGAGGCAGAGCCATGCAATTGCAAAAGCGGGGTCATATCTCTACGTGCTTGTCTGTGTGAATATGGCTAAGTTTATGTTTATGTTCCCCACAGATAGGCTTTAAGTGCCCTGAAACCCCTATGTCATGTTAAATGCAATACCAGATCGAGGCTGCTGAAAATGATCTCCCACTGTGTCAGAACTGAATGTTTCATAATCTCTGGGTGAAATACCATTTTATCATACTTCACAATTATGTTTTGGGAGGGGATAATGTCTACTGTACTCCTCTAATGGTACTACTTATTTTTTCCCCTAGAGACAGTGAATGTCTTGTAAGGACCAGTGATTTTCTCTCTGTGGTATGATGTACCTTTCATCTTTAGGAACCTCTGCTAATGCACTGTCATGGCTCATGATTCCAATTAATCACTGATTACAGTAATACTCACAAAAATGATAATACTTATTTATTCTCACTTTCAAACAAGGATGAGCCAACGCACTCATTCTGTTTGTAAATTACTCCAGTAGAGTTGGTGTGTCAGATTATTGCTTTACTACCCACATTGATAGGGTGTATATGTAGTAGTACATCTGTTACAAAGAAGGTGCTCGGTGATTCCATGCAAAAGGGCTTTAGTCAGTTCTCAGAATCTGTCAATCAGATGTGGAGATGACATAAGCTTTCCTACATGATTACCCACAGCATCTCAACCCCAACCAGGTAGGGCTGACTTGTACAAGGAGCACTTGTACACTTATTGCATCTTCATGCTCATTTTAATTTGTCTGTTGGGCCTTCTTGAGGACTGGCCCAGATCTTTGCATTGATTTCGATAGGTCCTTGTGTTGTGCCCTAAGTAACTTTACATATAAGAAAAATAAATCTGTATTTTTTGCTGTCAGGTTCCTGAGTGTGCTAATGGGCCTTAATGGCCCTGACCAACCTCACCTGGGGCCTCCAACCACACCCATGGGCCCCAGGGTTCTTCTTAAGCTCAGCCCCAGGCCTTCAGTCTTTCTATGCTAGAGCTATGTTAGAGGAGTGCTGATCTACAGCCACAGCCATAGAGTACCTTGTTCTAGATGTCAACCTGCAGACTGACTTCCTGGCTTGACCTAAGCTCTGCCGTGTCACTGTGCATCTCCCTGGCTGTCACTGGGCCTGATCCTTAACCCTGACTTGTGGATTGACATTCCAGCATCACCTTGGACCTGCCTCATCACTGTGATATTGTCTTATGGTCTGGACTCTTGGTTGGAGCTGGCTGCCATCTCCAGGTCTGTCCTTGGTACTGTGGGATGATGGGCCCTGGCTGTGAGGTCCCTTCTGGCTCGCTCTCCCTCAGAGAGCAGCCTTGCTCTTTCTGCTCCCCAATATTTGCAGACCAGCCCACACCTCCTATGTGAGAAGACTGCAAATGATTTTATCTGCTTCACCCATTTGTCTTTACGTGAATGCAGCCTCTCTGGAGTACAATGTGGCTGCCTGGTAGAAAATCATCCTACAAAGCTCAATGCAAGAGAATATGCGAACGGTTTTTCACCAAAGAACCTGAGGAAATTTCCCCTCTTTCCTCAAAACCTGCGTGCAATACTGATCTTGTCTCAGGATTTCATCCAATATAGTAGACTGTCTAATATTCAATTTGTTTACTTCTTTGTTGTGACAAGTCAGAGTCCAGCAGTTAATGAGCTTGTTAGCTGCCTCGCTGTGTTAGAGATGAATGTAGAAGAAATGTCAAATGGGTCACACAGATGTAACTGAGAGCAGAACTAGGCCTTGTGTTTTTGAGAAAAGTCACTGAGTTAACTTTTGAGGTGTCATTCCCACAAGTCTGAAGAGTCTCCTATCTCTCATTGTGTTTGCCATGGTGGCAAGTGGCCAGGAAAGCAGAAAATATTCAGTTAACACGTGGCCCATTTTGCACTGCCTGGACCAGGTTTTCCTGGATGGGAGGTGTTTCCACAGCTAAGCAAGTCATGGGGCAGTTCAAGCAGGAGGGAAAACCTTCCTGTTCCACTCTGAGTTTCCAAGGACCCCCACGGCAAAGCACTCTGCAAGGCATGTGAGGTGCCACCGAAGCTTGTGGTCATGTCTCCTTGTGGTAAGTGCTTGACAATCTCAGTTTGCTGCTTACCTCTGCTGCCGTCTTCCTTCCATGTCTCTCCCCTAGGTGGAAATGCTTAATGAAGATGGAGTGTGGGACAAGTGGTTTGACTCTTGGTACTGGTAAGAGCTGTATTTGGTGCAATAGGGTATGAGCTGCTAAATTCCTAAGCTCTCTGTATCAGACATGCTTAGAGATCTACTTGTAGCTGGAGTGGAAATAAAGGTGTAGGTGGCTTAAATGTCAGAGAGGCTCCCAAACAAAATGCAGCGGTTCCCGTTCTAGGTGAAGGTGTCAGCCTGCCCACTTTTTATAGTTCCCTCCTTTCCTAGATGTTTGTGAATGGCCACAGGTAGCCCAGAGTGTTTTTCATCGGTTACTGCTGAGTTCAGATACTGCAATATTGCCTTTTTCTCAGGTAGTTCATTGTTTGCCGTTTCCTATTGCTGTAATAATTATTTGTAAGGAGTTTCTGCTTTACTTGCTTGTAACATCAAGGTGAACTTAGTGCATCTCTGGCGGCTGCAAATGTGGCAACAGAAATGAGTATATAAAACCAGTGCATTGTGCATTTGTAGGCCCTCTGTGGCTCATTCCCTCTACTGTCAATGTAATTGATGTTATATCATTGCTACTTCAGCTTAATACAAGCACAGATTCTGAACTGGACCTTAATGTCCTTGTGAACATTAACAAAGGATAGTTGCCTTCTCTCAGATGAAATAAAAAAATCTTTATGGATGCAAGGTATATATTTGTTCAGCTATTAAGTAGGAAGTTTCAGAAAGTACCACCACCAGAGATTTTTCTGTTCCCGCTGATTTAAACTGGAATGTACTCAGATACTCTAGTAATGAGTAACAGCATAAATTCTTAGAGTCAGACAAATAATTATTCCTTCAGACAAAGAAGCTTTGGGCTTTTATTTGTGCCTATAGACTGTAATCTTTTCCATGCTGAGACTTTCTGGGTATCTAAAAGGCATCCATTTCACTGCTAGCTCCATAGCGTGGTACACAATTACCTCTAGGCAGTGCCTGTAACAAAGGTAGATGTCTACAGTACTGGTTCTCCTTTGGTTTATGTACGGTTGGGTGTCAGTGTTGATATAGTCTGTTGCAGCAGGACCCTGTATGCCCTACAAGTTGCTCCTCCCATCTGAGGAATACATTGCTGGTTGTTAAAATTATACTGTTTCCTGATATGGTACCAAGAACCTGGAATAAGTAAATATTGAAGGATACTGTAATGATGGGAATTTGTTTTCATACCAAAAGAGAGCATATTTCAATGTTAAGTACCCTCAGTAATGCATGACTCCCTTCAGTCTGGCGTGTGCTTTGTCCTTGGGACCATCAGCAACGCTTTCCCCAGTGCAGTTAGCTGTCGCAGGGCACCAGGCCCTCCCTACGCTTGAGCTCAGCATCCCAGAAAGTAACTGTGTTCAGGAAGGAAAGCAGTGTGAGACTCTTGCAGGGATAGAATCACTATGGCCAAAAGTGAGAAAACGAGAACTTTGATATATAGCAGAAAAGTGTTAAAATCACCACCTAATACACAGTGCTGGTTTCAAAGTTGGAACCCATGTCAAAATCTTACATTTCCCCCCGGCTTCCTATCTAGTCCTAATGTTTAAGCTTGTTTGGTTTTGGTTTGGTTTGGTTTTTTTTTTATTCAAGGGGTAGGGAAGACCATCACATACACAGTAATTTGCCAAAAAAAAAAAAATTTTTTTGTCCTCTCTTTAAATTAAAATTCTTTGAAGTTCCTATGGGGAAAATTTTAGCCTAAAAACTGTGAGGGGGAAAATGAGAAAATGGAAAAAGCAGAAAAACTTTGGTAGGTATATGATAAGACAAATGCCTGGAAAATGCACTGCACTGTGAAGCTTCCTTACTAGTGTCCCAGAGAGTCAAAAACAAGGGTAGCACTTATAGGTTCATTTAGTCAGCTGTGTTATAATTTGAAATCTCTTTGGAAGGAATAGCCTCAGCACTGTGGGACACCCTCAAAGCAGCTTGAATTAAAGAAGTTTTCAATAATTAGAAGATCATTTGATGTTTGTAAGCAAGGCTTTGTGACATGGAGTGTGAAAATTCATTAGAATTTTCAATTATTAAATAGTCCTTTTTGTGTCTTGAGAATGACATTTCTTTCCCATCATCTCACCATTATGAATACAGGGAAGAAAATATTTTTCTGGCTGAAGATCACTCATGCATTTTAGCTAAAGGGTTTCTTTGTAAGACATTTTGAGGGACTCACAATTAGCTTTTGTCCTTACTGCCTTTACTCATGTGGGTGTAAACATGGTGTTGCTGCATAAAAGTGAGCAACATCGCACAAATGTTGCCACGTATCTGCTAATCCAATTTGCCTTCCTCTTAGTGTCTGTCTATGATCTTGTATTTGGTTTGTTGATGGCAATGTGGGAATGAGGTTTTCCATTTTGTCCAAAGAAAAGAGTAAACATATTTGTTTAATTTTCATGTGGAAGTTGAATATTCATTAGGACATATCATTTTGGATATGTTTGTATACCTGTTCTTCCAAGAAATTGTAGGAAAAGCCATTACAAAAGGGAAAAGCAAAATGTTACATTTAGCCTGTTCTGGAAATCTGTAGTCTGATACTTTTTTTTCAAAATGAAATGGTAGTTGGAGCTGACACATTTCACTTCTAATGAAATAGTGTTTCCTGATACTGCACCAGTACTAATTGGGAGGCTCAGTTTGCATGCATGGGCAGGATACTGGCATCACTGGATGAAATCATTGACCTGTGTTTTACTAGGAGTCAGACTTGATCAGTGATCCTTCCTGGTTTTGAAGTCTATTAAAAAGATGTCTTTCTCTTGAATCAGTGGTAACTTCTTTTTTTAAGAATTGAGGCTTGGCAAATTGCTTTCAGTCTTAACACAGAAATGAACATTTTATAGTCACTTTCTGCTGTCTGTCCATGTTGGGAATCACCTGTCTCTGGGAGGCGTATTTTTTGGAATGAGGTATAAGCCACTCTGGCTCCCTTGCAGAGAGGTGAAGATATAAAAAACATGATAAGCTGTGATAGTCCTATGCATCTCTGGAAAGAGAAGGATCAGGGAGTAAGAGCAAGCTGCTGTGCTGGGCACTCATTTGCTGTAATCTCTGCAGAATCTGGCCAAGTGTTACAGCTGCTAGGCAGGCAGAATTACTCTTATCCTACACTGATCACCTGAAGGTTTCCAGTGATAATTGCAGTGCAAAAGATTTTTTTTTTTCCTTCAAGATCCTACTTAAAACTAGCTCATGTTTGCGAAGCGGTGAGGGAAATTGTTTCAAGTGTTGTTCCTCTGCAGTGACTTGCCATTTAGAGAGCACAATGTGGGTTCTGGTTGGTATTTTATCATGAGTGCTAAAATGGCTGCAGGGCTGTGTAAGGAAGATAGTTCACTGCTGAGGCCTTAAGAGGGAGGAGGTCTGTGCTCCTCAGCTATTCTCACAGTGATTCCTGTATGGAGGAGAAAAGCATTAACCCCATTTCACAGAAAGGTGACTAAACAGACCAAGCTCCAGATCTGTGAAGATGTAGAGCACCTAGCTCCCGCCAAAATTGGGTGGGCTGGTCAGGCATCTATAATACCTTCAGGAGGTCAGGAATAAGCAATATGCCTAGAGGTAGTCTGCAATGGAGTAGGATGCTGATCTAACATATCCTCAGCCTCATCTTCACTTTTGTCTCCTCACTTGCCACTATGGAAATTGCCTTCCCCAAATCATCCCTGGACTTTAGCATTGCTTGAACAATTATCTGCTTGAACTTCTGGATCAGGTTGAACACATGTATTAATGAGACTAATCCTCTGATCTGTTCAGGAAGGAGCAGGAACTCTCCAGGGCTCTCTGTTGGTTGCCTGCAACCCCAACACTGTGGCAGGGTCACCATGTTAAGCCAGCGATAGTCTGTGAGCAGAAAAGTAGGGTAGACAATTCCAACAATCCATGTTTCAATTTTATTGGGAAATTTGGCCTTCACACCTCTTTTGGAATCTAGTACCATTTTTTCTTTTCATGCTTTAACTTGAGGCTAGATTCTCAGCACAATCCAGCTGAAGGGAAACAGCTGTTGGCTGAAGTCCTCTGGAAAGCACTCCCTTGAGCTCAAATTTGACCATTCTTGGCACAAGCTCCTGCAGACAACAGGTGACTCATTTTACTTTGGAAAGCGCAGCCGTATCCTCTGCTGTCTCCTCAAATGCTATAGGCAATTCATAGAGCAATTTCAGCTTTGCCTCTTCTGCTAATTGAAGAGAAGCTCTGTGCTTACCCTTTGCAACAGAGCCAAGTCAAGCCAGAAGACACATTTGATCTAGATTATCCCTTTACTCTTTGGTTTTGAAGTAACACACAAATAGAGCAAATGAATAAGGCTTGCCTCCCTGCTGAGAGATTTAGTGTGTGAGCCATGGCCACTTTAAAGGAATGCTGATGGCTACTGTAAATGAATTGGTAAAAAGAGTCAAATGCCTCCACTGAACTAGACTCCTGTTGAGTGGCTGTTGAAATGCTCAGCAGATTTACAGTCCAGACCTACCTGAAACACTAAGGAATTAGTGAAGAAAGCTTGCAGATTTGGTTTTTGGTTTTGTATCCCCAATTGCCCTACCTCCCACACTAGCAATATCTGACACTGGAGGCAAACAGGACAAGCTTTTATTTATCCTGATTTATAACAGCATTTTCCAAAGTGGCTTACTGAAATTGTAAACAAAATGTTCACACAGTAAGAGGGAGGAAATGCCAATATATTGAAATCAATGGGCCAAATTGTGCACTATCCTGAGAGTAGTTTTGGCCAGGGGATGGAAGTGACCTGCATTTGGCTGAACAGGGATTGATTCTCCTCTCTCCTGTTATTTGCTCCAACACAAATGTGTAGCATCTTTGACGTCAGTCCACAGAGAAGGGACATGCGTACAAGGGCAATCAAACCCGTAAGGTTTCCATTTGATCACTACCGCAGGCAGGGGGGAGCTGTACCTATGAGGCACTTCACCTCCTACAATAGACCATCTGCAGAAACGCTGGGTCTCTGTGTGGAGTCTCTGGCTCCCATAACAGCACAGTCCTAAAAGGAGGGAGGAGAGAGCAAAGAAACTTGGCTCAGGCCCATCTTGAATAAAAGCCACCATTGCAGATGAGCTGAGCTTACCCCCAAAAGTTTTTTGTTACATTTTTCAGTTGGAAGAGTCAGATAGAGTATTTGCATTGGCTTTCTGCCTTGACCGTGCAAATTCTCAGGGGTGGGGAAAATGTTAGTAAACTAGTAAGTATCCAAGAATTGGAAGAAAATAGGTTGGGTTGTCAAAGTCTTTTTAATCTCTTCTGAAAAATATTTCCTCTAGGAACACTTTCCTGTTTGGAACAGGCACCTAAAAAAAAAACAAAACCAAAAAACCACTGCAGAGGTGACATGTCTTTTGCTGCCACTGCAAAACTTTCTTAAATCTGGCTGATTACCTGTATCCCCAAATCCCCACTTATATATGTAGTACATCTTGCTGGGACTCTGCTGCTACAGTCACTGAGCCCATGATCCATGCTGACCGTGCTCTGGCCATTCCTGCTCCCTGATGACATTCAGTGTGCTTTCACCCTCCAGAGCACCTGAAGGTGCAGGTTTGAAGCCAAAGTTCAAATCCAGCTGCCAGAGAGAAGGGTAATGTGTATCAAAACCAGCCCAGGAGTTGTACCGCTCTACTGTTTCCCATAGTTGCGTGGATGTCACTGCTGTTGCTGCTGAGAAAAGCCAAAGGACAGCCTTTTCTGCATCCCTCACACTGAGATGCTGTGCAAGGTCCCAGCCTGTGGAGCAGACTCTGGTTGCTAGCGTGGTAGGCTTTGCAGACAGCTTGTACTGAGGCTGGCAGCTGGAGGGGTATGTTGCTGGTCTGAGAGGGAATAGAGGAGTTTTGCCTTGTAGCATCGGATTTTGCCTTGTAGCATCGGATTCTTGTTCTCTGCTGCTTTTTTGAGCACAGAATGGCATTTGGATTTGGGGCGGTGAAGGAGTTGTGGCACAGCTCTGTCCTGGGTGGGCAGTGGGTGGTAAGATGATGATGGTCTGTGCACCTGTGCCTCTCCAGTGATTGTGCTGGCTTCCTGTTGTGGGGAGGCTCTGGACCACTTGGGTCCTGCTTGTCTCTCCCTGATGAGGCTCTTCAACCCAGGACAACAGCAAAGACTAGCCTCTGCTATAAAGTGGGCACGAGCCCTTTGCTCTACCAGCTGTCCCACCTCAGTCAGTGCTGGGGTGGAGAGCAAATGAGTTAATTGCCTATTGCTGTGAAACTGAGGCCTTCTGCTGAGGATGGAGCTCCTCTCCCAGCTGTGTCATGGTCTTGCTGTGTAATGCAGGCTGGAGCACACTAGTGTATGTACAAAAGCTGTGAGCTTATTTCTCCATGGGGTTTCTGTGCAGCAGCAAATTCCAGAATGACTCAATGTTTCTCAACATACAGGTCTTATGGTGGCCACCCAGCCTCGTGATCTGTATAACCCTCATCTCGTGCAAGCTGCTGAAATAGTGGTATTTATCTTGTTTCACCAGGGCCTACTTTGAGCTGTGCCCTGAAAGTTCTCGGGGTCCATCAAAGTCCCAGCAGCCCTCTAAAGCAAAAATAGCCCTTTAGTGCTGGAGTGCAAACAGTGGCTGGATTGCAATGTGGGTGTCCCACCTTAGTAGGAAAGGGAGATGAGGTCTACCCCTGCCCACCAAGCCTTTACTGGATACACAGACCCCCACTGAATGCAAGTCTCAGTGTAGGTGAAACATTCACGTTGTTTGTTTGTTCACCTGTGTGTGTTCCCAAAGAATAAAATTAGGAGCTCAAAGTGTCTCTTGGGAAAGACATGCTCCTAAACTGGATGTTGTGAGATGCTGCTTGAAGAATTCACTGGTTTGGGAGCTCAGCTACTGATTCACCAGATGAGTCCTCAGTTCTGGTTCCTCTCCCTTTAGACTTCCTTTTTCCCTCCCTCTTTTTAGCTTGAGGTAATTATAAACAAAAAATGCTGGGTTCTGCTTTGTCAATGTCCTCTGGGAAACTTGTAGTGGGGACCATGTAAGTTACATCAGTACCTTTGTAGTAGGGCCCTTGCTGATGATTGGCCTCTGGTGCGTGGTGACAATGCAAATAAGTAACAACACTCAGATGGAAAATTCCGCAGATGAACTGAAATGGTTTCTGAAATACCTTTCAAAGTGGGAAACAACTGTACCTCAGCAGAGAGCCTGCAGTGAGGGGATCCATCATACATAAAGGAGTAGAGCAAAGGGAACACCTGTGAGTGCTTAATTAAAATGTTGAGGGTCTAGAAAACTTGGTGAGAAAGATTGTATTTCATGTGATCTGGAAATGCACCAAAGAGTAATGAAACTACATACAAAGCAAAAGATATGTTATATGTGGCTGCTTACCCTTTATGGCACCTGAATTTCCTGGGTAACTCAACTCATCATGAAATGTCTGCATCAGAAATGAGATACACTCACATATGAATTGTGGCTTATGCTGTTATTGCCAAATGTTATGCAGATGCTGCAGATGAGAAAAACCTACTTTCCATAAAAAGAAATATTCACCATGATTGAAATGCATTTGTTTTTTCAAAACATGATTAGCAATCCACTAGAGCTTTTTTCATTTTTGTGTCCATCTGGGGATTGCCACCTACATCCTTGCTTTTTCATTATATGAGGAAATAATAGATTTCATATGGTGAGAGAATGAAATTACCTCATAGGCCTTCTCTGACACATGTGGCAGCTCGTACCTTTTCCCTCGGTGACAGAGTGAGTCATTTTGGAGTAAACTTGGCTGGTTTGTAATGAAATGAGCTGGGAATATTTTTTTGAAGCAGTTTGAAAATGGGCTCAAATAAAAAAAAAAATAGTTCAGCTGTTTGCATCATGGCTTGTTCCTCTTCCATGACTGTTCTAGCAACTTCAGCTGGCAGGTTCCAGCCCCGCTTGCTGACTAGTGCTTTACGTCAGCCCTGCTCCTGCTGGAGCCAGTGCTGTGTTGTGCAGGGCAAGCGACTGCTTGCTGTGCTTGGGAGGTTTGTGATCAAGCCCTGCCCGTAAGTCTGGGCTCACCCCATGCAACTTCTTCTAAAAATTGCAGCCGAACAATGGGGGAACTGAACCAATCCCATGTGAACTATACCACAGACCTTCAGAAGTGCTTAAACACCAGACTTGTCATGGTTTCAGTTCACTTATTTTCCAGCTTTTTTTTTTTTAATAGCTACATTGAAAAACTCACAAAAAAAGTGGTGAGATGAAAGCAAATCATAAAAGTCATTGGCACTGTGTTATGATTTCTGCCCTCGTGCCCATAGTCCCAGACTTTACTCAAAGGGGACAGGTAATTGCAGCAAGATCCTCGTGGCCATGTTTTCAAGCTCCTGCTTGAAGACAATGGACACGGCTAAGGAGCTCCAAAACACCTCCAACCCAGCACATCTTCAATGTGATGTTTGTCAAGGGTTTGGAGCCTGCTCTGCAAGCTTGTGGGAAAGCTCTAGAAAATAAATACATTTAGGTGCCCAGATCTCAACTCCTCTTTATTTTCTAGACTTGCTTTGGTTGTAGAATCTTCTGGAAATTCTTAGCCACAAAGATGGCCAGTATACAGACTCCCAGCCTATTTCCCTGATCTCCACTGGCACATATGACATGAGGTTTATCAAATAAAAAAAGAAAATATAATGACTTTCATAAAGCTCTTGCATACTGTAAGGCAAAGCCTTTTGATCGCTGAGGACTAATGCTTAACATGGGACAGACTAGGTGCTATAGTCTGTTTTGCTTTTGCTGGCTGATCTTGGGCAAGTTACTTCCATGTAGCTGGGCCTCCTTTTTCATTTCCTCCTCCTCTAAAAGAAAGGGATGCCGAGTCACTGTATGTAGTGAGGCGCTTGGATGTCATGGGAGTCAAAGCCTTAAGAAAGCTTCTTGGAGAGGAGAAGGTAAAGATTTGGTAATGCTCAGATAGGTACATTTGCTGAGTTTGTTGGGTGTTTTATTTAGAAAAAAATGTAGCGCTTCAAGGAGAAAAATCCTCTTAGAGCTTCAAAACAAAATATTTTGATTTTTTAGTTGGAAATGTCTTGTTTTGCAATAATCTTCAATGTGACTTAGATATTAAAAATATTTTTAAATGGCTGGAATGAAACCTTTCACTTTCATAAAAACTAAGCTTTTTCTTTGATCTTAAATATGGTTCACTTAAACTTCTTCAGCAACTTTTAAAATGCAGATAGATTTTTTCTAGTTGGAGCTGAAATGCCATTTTCTCACATCTTTCATAAACTAAGAAATCTGTTATTGCTACAGCTCTATCCATAAACTTACTAGAAATATACACTTGCTGTACAAAACCAATATCAAATTCACTGTAGAAATTGGCCACTTTGACTTATCTGGTCAATCCTATATAAAACATGTATAAAACTGAAATCAGACACTTTATCCTCTGGATGCCTCTAAGATTGATCTGTGCAATCTACAGTTTAAGAGGCGAAGTAAACCTAAGATTGTGGCTGCAATTGCCTCTCACTTAAAATATGATGCTTTGTTGTGAATGATTAATGACCTGGAATCTCTCGTCACCTCTGTTTGCAGAGCTGCTTTCGTGTCTCTCCCCAGGACTGAGCTCTGGACACAGTTGGTTTTGATAAGCCCTGAAATTCCCAAGCTGCTTTTCTTTTCTGCAGAGTGATGCTATCATGATTTATGAAAAAAATCAGCTCCTGGAGTTTGTTTTACTTGGCATGCAGACAAAAGACTCCAAATGCATTTTTTAAATAGAGAAAGGTTAGGTGGGAGGCTTTATGCTGTGCTTCCTGAGTGGAAAACTTTGCAGCTAAATTGAGAATAATATTTTTCCATCTAAACTGACCTTTATGCTGATATATCCTCTGTCATTTTGGGCTCTTTTAAACTGTGCCTAACTTCTACAGGCTTACAATTGTCCTTTATCACTTGCAAAGGAGACAAAAGTACTAAGGACCTCATTGAAGAACCTTTGTTCCTCTTTGAAATTAAATGGGTCTGTGCTTTGGCCTGGCTTCCAGCACCACCTGTGCCACTGCTGCATCTCCATATTGCCCCTTCATGAGCATAGTCTCATTTGGGCATGCTGTGTCCACCTGCTTAGTGTTTCCTGAAGGCACTCAGGGCAAATTTCTCCTCATGGGCATCTCGGCCATGTTTTGTTTGGCTTGTTCCTCACTTTTGGCAGAACTGGGACATTTAGCTGCTTGTCTGGGGGGAGTGAGTTGCAGGAATTAGTGAATTTGTGATGCTCTGAAAGGGAAGACGCTTTGTGTGGTTTTGAGGAATAGACGTTCTGAAAATTATGTAGTTCATAAAAATAATGGAAACAGCAGTAAAATAGTGGAAGGAATTCTAAAGACAACAATTAATAACTTGCTGAAGCAGATTTTTTTAAAGTGGACCAGATCTTTCTCCCCAGTCTGAGCTCTTAGTACTCTCACAAGTAACAAGTATGTCTAACTATGCAGTGGCAGAGGCACATCTCTCTAACTGTTCCACATTATAATCCCCACACAGACCATGCTCTAACAAGGCAGGCTTACCAGTAGGGTTGGGTTTTTTGGTGTGTTGGGGTTTTTTGGGTTTGGTTGTTTTGCCAGTGGTGATACTAACTATTCAAAGACACAGATAGTTTGAGACTTGAAATTTCTTTGATCACTGGAGCTGGTCCAGAAGCTTCTGACACAGTTTTTGCTTTTTATTCACATCTGGACGGGAAATTAATTGAAATAAAAACTTTCTACAAAACGGTCCATCACAGAAAATGGTTCTGGGAAAAATGGGTGGGTGTCTCCCATCTCTGTGTAGGGGTTGCAGGCTGGTGGGACGCTGCACCCTGGGAGCTCACAGTGCACCAGCTCTCCCAGCCCGAGGTACCTGAACCCAGAGCTCCAGGCTTTGAAGCAGCAAGTTGCACAGATGACTCTAGGGCTAGAATTTACCCTTTGATGGAAAATTCAACGTGCTGGGCTTTTCTGTTTAGTGGCTATTTTTAATCAAAGTGAAAACAAATTTCAAGAATGCATAAAATTTCTACAAAGCAGAATTACCATGAAATTCTGGAAAATGCTGGGTGGAGATTGTATCATCTCCAAGGCTAATATCTGCCCCTGTGACCCTGGGACATAATTACCATTCTGTATGTGTGTGTGTGTGTATGGGAGCTCCAGGTCAAATAGATTGAAATAGTGTGTGTGTCAGTCCCCCCAGAGTGCTTCCCCAGCAAATGGGAGGTGGATGTAGCTTGAGGGATCTTTGGAGTGTTTAGGGGCTCCAGGTTTGCTGGGGGTGTGCTAAGGTACAATGTAAGGAAGACGATGACTGTTGATGTCACCTTATCCCTCTTGCTTTTGGGGAAGCAGCCTTTGGAGTGAACTACCTCCTGAAAAATGCTCATGAATTGTTGTTATGGGTTTGTGTGGCGCGGTTTTCCTTGGTGGCAGGGGAGGGGGCTGCAGAGGCGGCCCCTTTAAGAAGCTGCTGGTAAATTCGCCGCCCCAAAATGTCGGACGCGCCAAAATGTCGGACCCGC